>JAYESA010000006.1:126678657-126988657 GCA_036927795.1 Iris macrosiphon | reverse complement strand
TTCTATTATTGCTTCCTATAAAGTTGGGCCTGTGTCGGAAACGAACGCTGAGCCAAAGGTCGTGCTGCTACTGCTGGTCCTCCTTGTTGTACTGCCTTTGGAGCTGGCAATGTAGGAATCTGTTGTACTAGCCCTCCTGACCTCTGCATTAATAGACACATGGCAATCTTGTGATCAGGGCTCCCATATCTCAAACATAGTATGTTAGCTGCCCGACAAATATCTCAGGTATGAACTCCTTTGCCACAGTAGGTACAACATGTCGGCGCTCCCCGTTGTTGTTGTTGCTGTTGCTGCCTCGGCTGCTGTTGTCGAGTTGGTACTGTCACTGTTGGACTGTCATCCTCTGCGACACTAAATCATGTATACGAATGCCAGGTAATGGTGTTGACGTTCGGGGTACTGGTCCTCCCTCATTATTCTGTTCATGAGGCCTCTTTCGATCCACTATTCTTGACGCCATCTTTGAGAAGTAAGCTCGACCCTCTTGGCTGCTATCAATATTTCCTTGAAGGTCTAGTAGTCATGCACCTCTACCATATATAAGATCTCCAAGTGAAGTCCCTGCTGGAACCTAATTTCTCTCTCCAACTCTGTTGCCACCATGGTTGGACCAAATCTGCTAAGTCAATAAAACTCTGCCGCACAATCGTCTACTATCCTTCCTGCTTGCTTGAGGTTAATGAACCTCTGTTGTAACTCACACTGAGCCACAATCCTAAATTACTTTACCATGAACCAGGTCCTAAAATTCCCCCATGAAATAGGATGCATCAGTCCTACCTCCATCGTAGCCCACCAATCTCTTGCCAGATCTTGGAGTTGTAGGAGAACCAGGTCAACTTGTTCCTCAGCCGAAACTTTAGCCGCTGTCAGAATGGTCTTAATATCCTGGAGCCAATCGTCTGCCGTGATTGCGTCCTCCATGCCATCGAAGTATCTGGGGTTCAGTCTGCAAAATCTAACATATGCCCCAAAGTATGTTCCCTCGCCTCGTTCTAGGGCCGTTTGCAACTCTTGGTTCAACAGGACATTATGTTCCTACTGCTGGAGTTGTTATTGCTGATGTTGTTATTGTTGCTGTTATTGCACCACCATCTGGTGTTATTGGGCAGCCAACAGTCCACGGATAATCTCTAGCAAAGCCAGGGTATCCAGTACTTCCGGCACTGCGGGAGGTACGGGAACACTTGGAGCATGTTGCTTTGTCCCATTTATCATGGGCTCAACTCAAATTTTTGGCTGGTATTCCACAGGATTTTGTTCCACTAGCAACTCTACCTCTCCTGTTACTGCAACATCGAGGGAAGGAGAATCCCTAAAGAATAGCACAAAAAATAATAAGCACAAAAGGAGAAGTAACTAGAAAGCAACCAATCTGGGAGAATTCAAGCTGAGTATGGAAGATGACGAATTCAGAATTTCAAGAAGGATCATGTTTGATTAAGACTCCTATGACCATGATACCCCAAAAGTCTGAAGAACAGACCTGCATGAGCTACCACTAAAACCTTATCACGCTCCAGTACCGGAATACGAAGACGGACATGGCCAGCTATCCCATATAAGCTATTATACGTCGTACGACGATCACGGTTGTATAAAACAAGGGGGTGCATGCTACAATCAAGTCTCCTATAGTCAAAAACTTATATGTCTCAATCATTCAAACAAGAAACAGTAAGCATAGAGCATATATGATAAGCAATAAGGCGTCCTAAATGCTTTTTCAAAATATTCTGGAGTCCAGCTATGCAAAATAAGAAGCTGAAAGAGTAACAAAAGTATATTACAGTGATCAACTGCAGTCTGATTTAATACAATCATGTAAGAAAAACTAATATCGAGACGAGCTGGCAAACAAGCACCTGTGGCTAAACGCCAAAAATAAGTAAATGTTCATTGTAGATCAGGAAAGAAGAAAACCCGCTATCTATCCCCTACGATAATGTTTCGAGAATGTGCCATGAGTTGGGGGAAAGTACGCTGGATCCTCAGGTGTTGGCTCAAAACCTGGCCATACAAAACTAGTGCGGTCAGACCCTAAATAGCAAGTACCACAAAGAAAGCATAAAATAGAGAAACAAAAATCCAAGAAAAATAATATAATATTACATAGGTTCAGTGTCATAAGTTAGGTCCATGGCATATCCTAGCACTAAGGCTCAACCCTACAACCAAACAAGGACAAGGGTTGAACCCTCACACTATGATAGTCCATTTCCCTATGCTACTAGCTGAATAATACAATCACAACCAAGTATATTTCTTATATCGGCCAATCATTTGTACGGCTTCCTATTTTGTGGAGTCTGAGGTTATCTTAGAATAATGTATAATAAGTATCCTCAGATCGCGCCAGTGTCAAACATGAGCTAACCGAACCAATATAATAAAATAGGCACTTACAGGATGCACCAGTCCCTCGAAGGGCCATTGTGCTAAAAATACGATATTAGCGGTTCCAGTGTTCTTATATTGAAACAATGGCTTGCCATAATAATAAGTCAGATACTGCACTCCACTAAGGCAGATGATATACAGTATCTGTGGTGGCCAACCCACAGTGCACTTAGAATAAATCTCTATGGGAAGGTTCGTTGGCATGATCTCGGGATACCGTTCCCTCCAAATGTTACTACCACTTTAAGTTACTTAATTAGCCCTATGTTGTGCTAGAAATCTTAAGGCGTGGTCACATGAGAATTTCTCTTAAGATGTCGAACAATATACGGGCACGCTAGATACGAATCCATGGAAATCAAATCTAGTTTCACCCGAGCATCTATGCAATATTCATACAATCAATATTCTAGCCACGCTTTGGTAGTTGACTCGCTTATTATACACATGCTGGGGAAACAATGTATATTTATAATATCACACGTTCAGGAATTTGGAGGCATTTTTGATGCACAACCCAAATATAATAACATAACATGTGACAAGATGTGTCGCTCCTCGACACACATGAAATCATGGATAATAATCAGGCAATAGTGGTAACAGCACGTATATAATATTTGATTTTAATTACCAATTATATATTGGGTCACATGAATCAAGAAGATATTCAGTCAAAATAAGTAAGGCTGCATGGGTCTCTAAGCCGCATGGGAAAATCAGGCCGCATGACAATCCTGGCCACATAAAAAGTTAGGCCACATGAAGAGTCAGGCCGCATGAAAAGTTATGTCGCATGAGGAGGCATGCCACATGAAGTCAGGCCGAATGAAAAGCCAGACCGCATGAAGTGTCAGGCCGCATGGACCACTTGGCCGCATGCCCAGGGTAAAGTCTACTCCTTGGGACAAGTGTTCAAGTGACAATCAATTTAATAAAGTGTCAGTGATGAGACATAAAGTGGCTGATGTAACTGAGGTGACTGATGTGACAAGCCATAAAGTGTGTCAGGAAAAAAAGATAAAACTATAAAAATAAGTGCCAACAGTTCAGAGTCATGCGCCCAAGAAATAGGGGTCGCATGTTCTCCTGGCTGCATAGGTATCGGTGTCTCATAGGGTTATCTGTCGTATGGAGTCGAGGCCACATGGAGTTCTCTAGGACTTAGCAAAATTCTCATTCGTTCAGCGAGTGAAAGCATAAGGTGTTCAAGGACATTTGTATAAATAAGCAGTCATGCGTCCAACAAGATGGACGCATGCTGTCAGTATATGGCAAGAGTTTAGGCC
This sequence comes from Iris macrosiphon, assembly GCA_036927795.1. Lineage (NCBI taxonomy): Eukaryota > Viridiplantae > Streptophyta > Magnoliopsida > Asparagales > Iridaceae > Iris > Iris macrosiphon. The sequence goes on along the minus strand of JAYESA010000006.1, from coordinate 126,984,965 downwards.
GCATAACCCTCTCGGGCTGCATAGCACTCTCAGCCACATAGCTCGCTGGCCGCATGAAGACTTCATCTTCTCCAACAGCAGGTTCAGCCATGGCAAAAAAAGTCCATAAAACTAAAAACTTGTTTTGTTTATAAAACCTCATTTTGAGTCCAAATCGGGTGAACCAAAAGCCAAAATGCTCTAAATTGAAAGCTCTATCATGTAGAAAAAAATGGTTTTCAAAGACACAAGTTTAATATATCAAAACCAAGAAAAACTCATGAAACCCATAAAACTTAAAGTTTAGAAATATATATTTACACTAATCCATCCATCAAAATAGAAAACTCCAAGAAATAAAAGTGCTTTAAAACACATAATAAACATAATGAAACAATAATATGGAGGGTTTCTCTATTTCTCATGCAAGGTGTACTTGCCTATTAAATGGGGAGGGAAAGCTAAAGAAAGAGGAAGAAATGAAGAAGTGAGGAGAGAGAGAGAAAATATTGGGTTATATATGGTAGGTTTGAGGGTTGAACTAAAGGTTCTCATGAGTTGAACCAACCCACAAAATAAATCATGAGCAAGGTTAAACCAAATAATGGGTCTAGTCTTCAGGCACATGCAACCATAAAAATACGTTCCAAATACATGTATTGGGAACGGGGAGTGACAGCCATGCACCTCTACCATATGTAAGATCTCCAAGTGAATTCTTTCCTGGAATCTCATTGCTTTCTTTAACTCTGTCGCCACCATGGTTGTAGCAAACCTGCTCAGTCGGTAAAACTCTGTCACATAACCATCTACTATCCTTCCATCCTGGCACACCCGATTCAAATCATTTGGTATTTCTTAAATTTTTAGAATTTAATTTTTTCCTATAATGTATTCCTGCTGTTGTATTTTGTTATGTTTGTTCCTGTCATTTAATTTATTATTATTCTTTTTGTTGTTGAGAGAGACTACCCGAGACCAGTATAAATCTATTAGCATTTTCATAGACCTGGTTTAGGACCCGTATATAGAATGGACACATGGTTCGGTTCATTTGGTTGAACCCTGACTAAACCATCTTTATCTCCTCTTAGTATATATATGATTATTTCCCCCTCCTCACTCATTTTCTAATTACACTCTTCTTGCTTCATTCTTCCTCCTCTCCTTCAAGCTCCCTCTAGCCAAACCCTAACCCTAAGAAGAAGTTGTTGTGACTTGGACCGTGAGAGGTAGAGGCTAGGAGCCACCCTAGGCAAGTACATCTTGCTCCATGATGAACCTTAATTTTCAAAATTTTTATATATGTGTTATTTTAAAAATGTGTTTGATGGAAAAATTTTCCTTTGTGTTACTTATTATTTTTAGTTCTTGGAGTTTTTGGTTTTGGAGGTTAGATTTTAGTAGATATGAGTTTTAAGTTTAGGATTTTCATGGGTTCCATGATTTTTTTTTGATCTATTAAAACTTATTTTTTTCGAAAACTATTTGTTTTTTATGTTAGAGCATTTTATTTCGTGCAATTTGACTTTTGTTTCACTTGATTTGGAGTTAAAATAAGAAAATTATGAAGAAAACAAAATTTTAATTTTTGGAGTTTCCACCTTGGTCGAACCTGCTGTTGGAGAAGACGATGTTCACATGCGGCCAGCAAGCTATGTGGCTGAGAGTGCCATGCGGCCTGAGAGGATTATGCGGCCTGAAATCTTTGTCGCATACTGACAGCATGCATCCATCTTGTTGGAAGCATGACTGCTTATTTACACAAGTGTCCTTGAACTCCTTGTATTTTCACTCGTTGAACAAATAAAAAATTCACTAAGTCCAAAGAGCACATGAGGCCAAGTGACTTATGCGGCAAGCAAAGTATGCGACCACCTTCCCTTGGACGCATGACTCTGAACCTTGGCGCATATTTCACTTTTTTTCTTTTCTTTCAGATAAAACATGTCACATCAATCATATTTAGTCAATTATATCTCTGACACTTCATTTTTGACCCATCACTCAGCACTTGGGTGCATGTGGCCAGTGAGTCTATGCGGCCAGTGGGCAATTTTTTTGTGCATTTTGTGATTCTTTTAATATTTCCATTTAATAATTTTCTTTTGGTGGTTATTGTTGTATGCTTCCTTATGCCGATACAAGTTTATGTTGCTAGACAAATTTTGCATGTAGTTCATGAGACAAATTTATATACGAGTTCACAATCCTCACGACACCGTAGAAATGTTTGTGTATGAAAATTTATTGTATTTGGCATCGGATAATCGAGTGTGATTATTGCCTAATGTAGCGCGTATCGCGAATACGATAACTCGTAAAAATCTTGCACTCCCGACTCATCATTCTAGGGAGTTCTCAAGTGTCCACGACTCGAAAACTCAAAATAATTTAGTAATAATTAAATAAGATAAGAATTGCCTAGATCATTGGGAGAAAATAATATTGCGCTACCGGCTACCCAAACTTTAAGGGCCCCATACAGCATGGAACAACCCTAGTAGTCAAGGGCTTCATGACTGACCAAGTTTACGTATGTTGCAGCACTGACAAGACAAGTTTATATACAGGTTTATGTTATAAGACAAGTTTATATTTATAAATCAAGTTTATGATCATAAGTTTAAGTTTATGCTTACAAGTTCAATTTCTGTTATGGCAAGTAACAAGTTATGTTGTGGTGATGTTGAATGTGCTTTTTAAGTTTACTAGACAAGCGTACCCTTGGTCATCCAGGTTGACTGCAGTGTCAGTGGTAGCAATATTCTTAAACCATGCATTTAGTAATTAAGGCATGTGACAACCCTAGTTAGTTAATCGTAGAAAGACGTAGAGTTGTTTGGCCGTACAATAAATGATGTTACTTTCATTATAGCTCACTCTTCTAGTTTTATTTTTCTTTTAACGCATGGTTATAGTGCTAAGTTCTGCTCGGGCGAAGGTTCGTAACCCCGGTCCTTGTTTGGTTTAAGGGTTGTGGTCCCGATCCAAAGTAGTTCCTATGTCCTCTTGTTGCTCGTCACCTTAATTTTTTTATAGCATTTTTGTTATCAGTTCTTCTAGTTATTTTTGTGAGACAAGTACATTGGTACTGTACAAGTCTCGACCTTCATTTATTATTTTTTGTCTCTTTTCTATTATATATTGTGATGTAACTGGTCTATCACCTTGAGCTCCTTTGTGGTACTTGTTGTTTGGGGTCCTGACACTACTGGTTTTGTATGGCCAGATTACCCCGAGAAGAACCAGGATCTACCGTACTTCCAGCAAGATAGTTCACACTCGTAGGACTGTGGTCGAAGCTCGGTAGTGGGTTTTCTTCCTCCATCCCTCGTAGTGTTATTCACTAGCTTCATGATCATATGTGGTATGTAATTTGGGATGCATTTTTTACTTTCATATGTGATATACTCTTGTACTTGTGTTGAAGGATTGAGATACTAGGATTTGTCGGCCTTAGGAATGACGTCATAACATGCTAGAGTTCGCCTATTTGTCTTTTTGACAACCTCAGCACATTGCGGCTTACTTCGGTATTCTACAAGGTCTGGTTAGCCATGTTAGTCCTCGTATTTACCCAGTATTCTGGGAGCGGGACATGACACAGCCTGCTTGAGGTTGGTAAATCTCTGTTGTAGCTCGTACTGAACCACAATCCCAAAGTACTTTACCCTGAACAAGATTTTAAAATCCTGCCACAAAATATGATGCCTCACTCATATCTCCATCATGGCCCACCAATCTCTTACAAGATCCTAGAGCTGCAAGCGAACCAGGTCAACCTATTCCTCAGCCAAAACTTTAGCTGCTGCCAAAATGGTCTCAATATCTTGGAGCCAATCATCTGCCATAATGGCGTCCTCCGTGCCATTGAAATATCTGGGATTCAGTCAGCAAAATCGAACAGATGTCCCCGAATATACTCTTCCTTCTTGTTCCAAGGCCGAATGCAACCCTTGGTTCAACAGGACATTTTGTTCTTATTGTTGAAACTATTGACGTTGTTGTTCTTGATGTTGCTGTTGCTGAACCACCATCTGATTTTGTTGGGCAGCCAATATTTCTCGGATAATTTCTAGCAAGGCTGGCGTATCTAGTGTTGCCAGTGCTACGGGAGGTACGAGAATACCTGGAGCCTGCTGCTCTGTTACATTTATCGTGGGCTCAACTTGGATCCCTGGCTGGGGTTCTACAGAACTTTTTTCCACTGGCAACTCTGCCTCTCTTGTTGCTATAATATCTGGAGGAGGGGAAACCCTAAAGAAGAGCACAAGAAACATCAAGTACAGTACGAGAAGGAATAATAAAGCAACCAATCTAGAAATTTTCAAGCAGAGTATCAAAGAGGACGAAATCAAAATTTTAAGAAGAATCATATTTGATTGAGACTCCTAGGACCATGACACCCCACAAGTCTGCAGAAAATAGACCTTCATGGGCCACCACTAAAACCTTGTCACGCCCAGTACCAAAATACGGAGACGGACATGGACAGCTATCCCGTACAAGGTACTATACGTCGTACGACGATTATGGTTGTAATTAGATAACGGGATGTATGCTACAATCAAGTCACCTATGGTCAAGAACTTCTATGTCTCAATCATTCAAATAAGAAGCAATAATATAGAACACTTTAGAATAAACAGTAAGGCATCCCAAATGTAACATCAGAATATTCTTTAGACATCTGGCGATACAGAATGATGTGTCATTAGAAATCCATCTCACAATAAGTAAAATTCTAAAATCCCTCTTTAATTAGGTTCTAGTTGTTGCATTTGACCATTAGGAACATACCTATGTCACTACTACATTTTTAGATTAGGACATTATTGTAATTTTCCTGTTTAATTTATTGTGTAATAAATATGTGTGATGAGTTTTATTAAATAATTATAAGGTGTTCTTAATGCATAGGTTTTAGGTTGACCTAAAAACCTAATAGGTTTAACCCTTGTGACTAAACCCTATTTGGCATTTTAGTTTCGGAAATTACAAACCCTAGAAATCTATTTTCTCCTCCATCAAGAGAAATATAGGAGCTTGGACCAAGAAGGCTTGAAGAAGATGACCTACATTGGGAAACCATCTCCCAATAGGTGAGAATCCGAATTTAAACCCATTTTAATTCTGTTTTTCATTTTTTTTGGCCATTAGGAGCCCATCATTTGTTTTAGATTTCATTTTTGGGGTTTCTCCATGAAGACCTAGGTGAATCTAGGGTTTGGTGTTCCTACGTTGGTTTTCCCCCAATTTCGTGAACCCTAGTTTTGGGAATGTGCATTCCTATATGATTACATCACATACGTATAGGTTGATATCGATTTAGGGTTCGGATTTGGGTATTTTGAAGTTTTTGATGGAAAACCCGTTTTTGGCACACCATGTGTTTGTAGAAATGTTCCTGGGAGGGGATACCAAGTTTTAACCTAGTTTCGTTTGAACCTTGATATATATATATATATATATATATATATATATATATATATATATATATATATATATATATATAGTTATACCTACGTTTATGTGTTGTGTGTATGTGTGTTTTGGGGTTTCACTATGCACAGTCAGGATTTGAAGTTCCTGTGTGTGTGTAGGTCTTAGAGTTCAGTAGGTTGGGGGTTACTTCACGAGTATGTGTTGTGGGTGACACTGTGTTCAGTGTATCAGGTACTGTGGGAAGTTCAGAGTGTAGAGTCAGGTCCCAGGTTCTAATGTATCAGTAGGATTGTTAAGTTCTCAGCATATCAGTAGATGGGGGTTTTATTTCATGGGTGATGACTTAACTCAGTCACTGTGGTTCAGTAAAATATGATAATGTGTGGAATGTATCACAGCAGCAGTGTGTTCTTCTTAGTCCCAGTTTTGTGTGAGTTCACTGTGAGCATAGAGGTGTGTATCGGTGTCTTTGAGAGCTTAGTTTCTTTGAGGTTCAGTTGGTATCACATTATGTATGTTAAGTGCAGTGTTGTGTATCACCTTGAGAAATTAAGTTTATTAGGGTGTAGTTGGATCGAGCAGTGTATCAGTAAGGTCATAGTGTCTCAGTGAGGTCTGAGTGTATCTTAGGCCAGTGAGTGTTGTGTGTGACCCAGTGTATCATGTATCAATGTTTATGTGCAGCCAATTTCTATTGGTGTTTAGGGAGTGCCATGAGTTTTAATTGCAGCAACTTTAAGGCACTGCACTACTATACAGGGAAGGTAAGCTAACAAGCTAGTAGTAGTTGACGTAATTGTAAGTAGGAATTTTGGGTTTAGATGCTGTATCAGAGAGTTTGTTGTTGTGTTCTTGCATCAGTACATCAGGCATTGGGAAGAGTGGTAATCATGTTCAATACAGGGCATTACTGTGGTAGTGAGTTTCAGCATTCCTGATAGTATGACAGGGTGTCTCAGTGTTAGGGGAAGAGGGAAGACTGTATCAGTATCTGTTGTGTATCTCAGTGAGTATCACTGATACAGGGGACACTGGTGTCAGTGAATAGGGTTGTGTACCAGAGTTGATGCAGTGAATGTTTAGTGTTAAGGGTTGAGGTATAGGTGAACTGTGTGTGTATGTTTCAGTCGAGCTCAGTGTGAGTTCTCTAGAGTGTCAGTATCTGAGTTTCAGTGAAGTTGGTAATTGAGTGGGGATTTTCAGTTAGTATCATAAGGGCCATATTAAATTATATTGTATCAGTATAGTATGTGATTTGGAAGGAAAGGGGAAACTGAAATGCAGCAATGGCAGTAACTTGGGCTCGGGTAGATGTAGTAGCAGAGGCATGTGTGTGTGTGCCTGTATATGTGTGTGTGTGTGTGTGCCTGTGTGTGTGCATGTGAGGCATGTGTGTGTGTGTATCAGTAAGTAGGGATTTTTGGCTAAGCAGAGTATCAGTGAACAATTCAGACCTACCTGTTATGAGTATAAGAGTTGGCCATTGTCTGTGTAAGTTTGAACAACTTCAAACTATTTGGGTGAACCTGCCAGTAGCTATATACTTGTCTTAGAACTTAGCAAATGCCTGTGTAAATCTGAACTAATTCTAGACTGAGAAACTATGAATGGGTCATTGAATCAGTTATCTTGGATCGATGCATTATTAAGAGATTAGGTGTATTCTCTGTTAAACTAAGTTCAGTGAGAGAGAGGTGCTAGTGAACTGTAGGGCTTTGCAATAGGTCATGTGCATAGCAATGTGTCAGTTTGGTGTAGACTTTGGGTTGATTAGTTAATTATTCACTATTAGCTAAATGTATATAGTTAGTAGTGTACTGGTTATATATATATATACATATATGGATTATGTGTAATGGGTAGTTAGTATAACCTAGATATCAAGGCCAGAACTAAAATAGCTAGGGTTAAGAGTCATGTCTATCTAGTACCTACAGGAACCAGTGTTTACACATCTAATAAGTTTTGGGATACCTAGTATCATGGGCCTAGTGACACCAAGGTATGGTTAGTGCTTAATAGTGAGGTAGTAGTAGGTGGGTACTAGAAGTGTTAAGTTTGGCAAAGTATTAACTAGTTAACCTAGAATTGACCAGTAAACCTCAGAATTGACCTAGAGGCCTCACATTTAATTAGTTAAACGTATTGTTTCCCTTAATTCAGTATTTTGACATTGATATTCCATAATTAGGTCATTGTGATTTCATCTTGGACATCGATCCTCGCACCTTCCTCGGGACCACAGGCGAGTACATTCTCTGACAGTTTTCGTTTTTGTTGATTAATTCTATAATTCCAGTTGTATACTATACTTGACTCTGACACTGTGGATAGACGGGTTAGCACCTTAGATACCCGTCATGAGGAGCCGTGATTAGAATCCATCGTGCTAGCTGGAGATGGGGAAATATTAGTAGATTATGTGATCATACCCAACTCTACAAGCATCATAGCTCATCCCATATCTCACGTCGGGTGCGGCCTGACCATTACATGCCTCATAGATGTTATATATGATTAGCCTGACCATTACTTACATCATAGCTAACCAAATGGTTAGCCTGACCTACATGAATCATAGCTAATCATATGTAACAAGCCTGATCTCGTCCCAAGCCGATCACATAATAAACTGATATTTTAAACACTTAGCCAGATATTTATTTCCTTATTCCAGTTCACTTGTTCTAGCATTTACATATATATATCTATTCATTGCTAGATATTCTATTGCTTATTTCATATTCTCTAGAACTCTATATTTCCAGTATTCATCTTATCTTGTATTCTTTACATTATTTTATAGTTTTTGTCAACATAAATAAAACTGCTGTTTAGTGTTTGTACTTTGCTCCAATCCTGACTGGATAATATTTTCAGAGGACTTGGAGAATTTCTGCCCTACCCACTACGGCCCGGGAGCAGAGGGAGATTTCAAACCAGAAATTCCAGTTGAGTTACCCATCTTAGAGGAGATTCTACCTACAGGCATTTAGACTGTCCTATTTATATATTATTGTTCTAGGACTGAGATATGGGTTGTATTATTGTGGTAACTTTTGGTGGACATCTAGACTCTAGACTTGTGATGTATTTATATTTGTGTTGACTTATGATAGAACTCTTTATCCTTATTTCTTATTGTGCCATTTACTTTCAAATAGCCTTGTGATTGAGTATATTATAAACTATGGATTCATGTATTATCATTGTCCTCCTTATGGAGTTGAGACCATTGACAGGATGAGTTAGGTTGAGACCTAGACAGCGTTCTACCGCCGATGCTGTGTCGTAGGCTGAATGTACCCACGGCTCATGCCTAATTTCTGGGTGCGGGTCATGACACATTTTTAGTGGTGGCCCATGCAGGTCTAGATTCGCATTTAGAGCGATATCGTAGTGGTACTCGCTTAGAGTATTGCTACGAGCCTGTTTTAGGAAATAGGATTAGGCCGAGAATATGCTCAATTACAATTAGAAAATTTCTGATTCTCATAATGCTACTCTTAATAATTATTTCCTTTAGAATTTTTACTGTCCTTTCTTGGTAATATCGTGTCTATTACCTTAATTGATTCTTTCAATCTGTCTTCAGGATGCCGCCGAAGACCAGGTCCTTGAGACTCGGAGCAGTAGCTTCAGAGAGGTCTGCCACCTCTCGCCCTGTTGGACAGACACCCGCAGCACCTCCTACACCTCCTGTGTATGTGGGAGTGTCTGCACTGTTCGGGGGTCCTCCACCCCCACCTGTTCAGAGGGTTCCCACAGCTGTGATAGAGCCTCTTCCACCACCACCGACTCAGTTTCCAGGAGGTATGCCCGTTAATGGGGCACAGATGTTCGCGCTGATCCAGGGCATTGTTGATGCCCAGAGGGTGCAGAGGCTCAGAGGGTGCAGGCTGAGGTGCACCAGGCCCAGACCGAGATGATGAGGGTGAGCATGGAGAATGCTCATCAGGTGGCTCTCCAGGCTGTGGAGAGAGTCACCCAGCAGTAGCAGCATCCTGGCCAGCACCACCAGAGGCCGGGCACTATTGTGGACTTCAAGAGGATGATGCCTCGGGAGTTCAAAGGTACTGAGGGGATACTCTACGCCGACGATTGGCTAGAGGACATAGAGAGAAACTTACGCTTGGCGTAGCTTCCGGAGGCTCTTCAGATCGAGGCCACCGGCAGCCAGATGTTCGACATCGCCCTGACGTAGTTTCGCACTGAGCCGAGACTCATTGTTGGGGGACTCACTTGGGAGGCCTTCAGGGAGCTCTTCAAGGAGAAGTTCATTCCTGATGTTGCCCTGGGAGCCTTGGAGAGTCGGTTCCATGACTTGGTCCAAGGGAGCATGTCCGTTGATGAGTATGCCATGGAGTTTTGCCCTTGGAGCACCATCGATGATTAAAGATCCAAGAGACAGGGCCCGAAAGTTCCGAAAGGGGCTGGTAAAGGAGATCAAGTCTCGCACGTCGGGATGTCGCACTGTTACCTTCGAGGGCATATTGATGGATGCCCAGATAGCTGAGGATGACTTGGACCTCAGGCCCAAGAGGGGATGCGACACTTCAGGAGGAGCAAACAGTGGTGCGGGACTGGGCAAGCGTCCACACTTCCAGCAGCAGTAGAGGCCATATCAGCAGCACCAGGCACCAGCCCGAGGACAGGCCCAGCACCAGCAGCAGAGACAGACTCAGCCCGCCATCCAATGTGCGTACTGCGGGAAGGCAGGGCACACTAGAGAGATCTACAGGAAGAGGTTGGGCACATGTTTGTCTTACGGATCGACAGCACATCAGCTGAGGGATTGCCCTACCAAACAGACTCATCCAGGCCAGGGTGGAGCAGCCGTCCAGAGGGGACCAGCCAGGGTACCTACCGTACCAGGAGGCCAGCAGAGGGGACCACTTCCACCGCAGCAGCAGAGGTTTGCTCAGTACCAGCAGCAGAGAGGTGCACCCCAGGGACGAGCATACGCCATGGTGGTCGAGGAGGTCGAGCCAGCAGGAGACTTGATTACAGGTTCAGTTCTTCTCGGTTGCATTCTCGTATTTACATTATTTGACTCTGGCGCTTCCCATAATTTCGTGTCTGTATCTTATGCTCTTCAACATCATTTAGAGACAGAACCATTAGATAGGACTTGCAAGATCACGACTGGCAGAGGTATTATCCTAGTCCATGATTATGTAAGGATCGGAGAGTATCAGTGGGAAGCCGAGAGTTGAGCATGCGCTTACTCGTCATGCCACTCCCGGGATACGATATTGTACTCGAAATGGACTGGTTGAGTAGGCACCATGCTACTATAGATTGTCATGGAGGCAGAGTATTATTTCGACCACCAGGAGAGCCGGAGTTCGAGGTCGCCAGAGGAGCGGCGGAGCAGAACAGGAGCATATTTTGCGGAGCCAGGATAGAAGAAGAGGAGTTGCCACATCCTCTGATAGCGGAGTTCTTAGATGTATTTTCAGAGGAGTTGCCAGGCTTGCCGCCAGACAGAGATATTGAATTCTCTATAGACTTGGTACCAGGAGCGAAGCCTATTTCATAACATGTCTATAGAGTCAACAACAGCGAGCTGGCAGAACTGAAGAAGCAAGTGGAGGAGTTATAGGACAAAGGCTTCATCAAATCCAGTTCATCATCATGGGGAGCTCCGATTTTGTTCATGCCGAAGAAGGACGGCACGGTGCGCATGTGCATCGATTATAGAGCTTTGAACAACCTCACTATCAAGAAAAAATACCCGTTGCCGAGGATAGATGATCTTTTCGATCAGTTGAATGGGGCGAAGGTGTTTTCGAAGATAGATTTGAGGTCAGACTATCACTAGGTGAAGGTGAAGAGAGAAGATACGCCGAAGACAGCCTTTCGGACCAGATATGGCCAGTTTGAGTTCATAGTAATAAAATTTGGTTTAACTAATGCACCGGCAATATTCATGAACCTGATGAACAAGGTGTTCCACCAGTACCTTGACAAGTTCGTGGTGGTGTTCATCGACGATATTCTTGTATATTCCAAGACCCCGGAGGAGCACGAAGAGCACCTGAGGTTGGTCTTAGAGACTCTTAGGAAGGAGGAGTTGTACGGGAAACTCTCAAAGTGCGAATTCTTCCTTGACAAGGTTGAATTTCTTGGGCATGTGGTGACGGGTGACGGAATCTCGGTTAACCCGAAGAAGATCGAGGCAGTGGAGTCATGGGCTACCCTCAGTTCGGTAGCTGAGATCAGGAGTTTTCTCGGGCTAGCAGGATACTACAGGAGATCTGTACAAGACTTCTCTAGGATTGCAGCACCGTTGACCAGGCTGACCAGGAAAGATGTGGATTTTGTCTGGACGGAGGATTGCCAGGCCACTTTTGATGAGTTGAAGAAGAGATTGACGACAACTCCAGTTTTGACGTTGCCAGCGTGGACAGGTGGATTCACTATCTACAGTGATGCTTCAGGGAAGGGTTTGGGTTGCGTTCTTCAGCAGCACGGGAAGGTAATTGCCTATGCTTCCAGGCAGTTATACCCTCATGAAAAGAACTACCCCACTCACGACTTGGAGTTGGTAACGGTTATCTTCGCTCTAAAGCTGTGGAAATATTACCTGTACGGAGAGCGTATGGAGATCTTCACGGACCACAAGAGCTTGAAGTACGTGTTCACACAGAAAGAGCTGAACATGAGGCAGAGGAGGTGGTTGGAGTTGATGAAGGACTTCGACATCTCATTACAGTATCACCCAGGAAAGGCCAACGTAGTCGCCGATGCCTTGAGCAGGTATCCGATGGCTATGTACTTAACGACGGATATACATTTGTTGGCTGATCTGGAAAGTTTGGGAATTAAGGTGCTAGTCCCCGGTGTTGAGATTCAGATGTGGGAATTGCAGATACAGTCCGAGCTGATGGACAGAATCAGAGTTGCGTAGTATGATGATGAGGCTCTGAGGAGTATCAGGGCACAGGTTCGGACAGGATTGTCAGACGACTTTACTATCGTCGATGATATGTTTTTACGGCACGGCACAAGGCTGTGTGTGCCGAGCGGGGAGCTGCACGAGGAGGTTTTGCAGGAGGCACACCGCTCTCAGTACTCGATGCATCCCGGTGCCAACAAGATGCATCGAGACTTGAGGGAGCACGTATGGTGGTATGGAATGAAGTGCGAGGTAGCACGCTTCGTATCCCGGTGTCTAGTGTGCCAGCAGGTAAAGGCGGACTGGCAGAGGCCAGGTGGGTTGCTTCAACCTTTACCTATCCCAGAGTGGAAGTGGGAGCACGTGACCATGGATTTTGTTTCAGGGCTTCCGCGTTCTCCAGGAGGGAAGGACACGATTTGGGTCATTATGGATAGGTTGACCAAATCAGCCCACTTCTTACCTTTCAAGGTGGGCACGTCGACAGAGAGGCTAGCAGAGATGTACGTGCGGCAGATTGTCAGACTTTATGGAGTTCCTGTGAGCATCATCTCGGATCGGATAGTCGTTTCACTTCCCACTTCTGGAGGAGTCTGCAGGCTAGCTTGGGCACTCAGCTCAAGTTCAGTACCGCATACCAGCCCTAGACAGACGGGCAATCTGAAAGGACTATTCAGACTCTCGAGGATATGCTATGCAGTTGCGTTCTAGATCTCGGAGGTTCTTGGGAGGATCATCTACACCTGGTAGAGTTTGCTTATAACAACAACTACCAGGCCAGCATCGAGATATCGCCATTCGAGGCTCTTTATGGACGAAGGTGTCGTACATCGTTATCTTGGGATGACGTCGGAGAGAGAGCCTTGCTAGGACCAAAAATGGTCGTGGATGCAACAGAAAAAGTAAAACTCATCAGAGACAGACTGCGAGTGGCCTAGGACAGACAGCGGCATTGGGCCGACAGCCACCGTAGACCCCTTGAGTTTCAGGTATAGATTGTTATTTACTGGCTTGTGATTATTTTGTTTAAGACTATGTGTTGAGACTGTTTTGTTTTAGGTTGGCGATCTAGTGTTCCTACGGATTTCTTCGACGTGGGGCACGATTCATTTTGGTGGAGGCGGGAAGCTTAGTCCACGCTACATCGGACCCTTCGGTATTCTTGCGAGGGTCGATGCAGTGGCGTATAGACTAGACTTGCCACCTGCACTAGAGGGAGAGCATGACGTGTTCCACGTGTCACAGATGAGGCGGTACATGGCAGACCCTAATCACGTACTAAATCACTCGGAGATCGAGGTTGGTCCGACTCTCAGCTACCCTGAGCAGCTCGTAGAGATCTTGGATCGCAGAGAGAAGGTGTTCCGGAACCAGACTATTCCTTTGGTTCGTATTGCATGGAGACATCACTCTCCAGGGGAGTCGACCGGGAGAGAGAGGACGAAATGCGCGAGCAATACCCGTATCTCTTTGAGACTTGAGGTATAATTCCTTATCTGTTTTCGTTCTTGTTCTAGTTCAATCCAATTTTGAGGACGAATTTTTTTTAGGAGGGTAGACTTGTCACTACCATATTTCTAAATTAGGACATTATTATAATTTCCCTGTTTAATTTATTGTGTAATAAATATGTGTGATGAGTTTTATTAAATAATTATAAGGTGTTCTTAATGCATAGGTTTTAGGTTGACCTAAAAACCCAATAGGTTTAACCCTTGTGACTAAACCCTATTTGGCATTTTAGTTTCAGAAATTATAAACCCTAAAAATCTATTTTCTTCTCCATCAAGAGAAATCTAGGAGCTTGGACCAAGAAGGCTTGAAGAAGAGGACCTACATTGGGAAACCATCTCCCAATAGGTGAGAATCCGAATTTAAACCCATTTTAATTCTGTTTTTCATTATTGTTTGGCCATTAGGAGCCCATCATTTGTTTTAGATTTCGTTTTAGGGGTTTCTCCATGAAGACCTAGGTGAATCTAGGGATTGGTGCTCCTACGTTGGTTTTCCCCCAATTTTGTGAACCCTAGTTTTGGGAATGTGCATTCCTACATGATTACATCACATACATATAGGTTGATCTCGATTTAGGGTTCGGATTTGGGTATTTTGAAGTTCTTGATGGAAAACCCATTTTTGGCACACCATGTGTTTGTAGAAATGTTCCTGGGAGGGGATACCAATTTTTAACCTAGTTTCGTTTGAACCTTGATATATATATATATATATATATATATATATATATATATATATATATATATATATATATATATATATATATATATATATATATATATATATATATATATATATATATATACGTACGTACGTATGTGTAGTTATACCTACGTTTATGTGTTGTGTGTATGTGTGTTTTGGGATTTCACTATGCACAGTCGGGATTTGAAGTTCCTGTGTCTGTGTAGGTCTTAGAGTTCAGTAGGTTGGGGGTTACTTCACGAGTGTGTATTGTGGGTGACACTGTGTTCAGTGTATCAGGCACTGTAGGAAGTTCAGAGTGTAGAGTCGGGTCCCAGGTTCTAATGTATCAGTAGGATTGTTTAGTTCTCAGCATATCAGTAGATGGGGGTTTTATTTCATGGGTGATGACTTGACTCAGTCACTGTGGTTCAGTGAAATATGATACTGTGTGGAATGTATCACAGCAACAGTGTGTTCTTCTTAGTCCCAGTTTTGTGTGAGTTCACTGTGAGCATAGAGGTGTGTATCAGTGTCTATGAGAGCTTAGTTTCTTTGAGGTTCAGTTGGTATCACAGTGTGTATGTTAAGTGCAGTATTGTGTATCACCTTGAGCAATTGAGTTTATTAGGGTATAGTTGGATTGAGCAGTGTACCAGTAAGGTTATAGTATCTCAGTGAGGTCTGAGTGTATCTTAGGCCAGTGAGTGTAGTGTGTGACCCAGTGTATCGTGTATCAATGTTTATGTGCAGCCAATTTATGTTGGTGTTTAGGGAGTGCCATGAGTTTTAATAGCAGCAGCTTTAAGGCACTACACTACTATACAGGGAAGGTAAGCTAACAAGCTAGTAGTAGTTGACGTAATTGTAAGTAGGAATTTTGGGTTTAGATGCTGTATCAGAGAGTTTGCTGCTGTGTTCTTGCATTAGTGCATCAGGCATTGGGAAGAGTGGTAATCATGTTCAATACAGGGCATTACTGTGGTAGTGAGTTTCAGCATTCCTGATAGTATGACAGGGTGTCTCAGTGTTAGGGAAAGAGGGAAGACTGTATAAGTGTCTGTTGTGTATCTTAGTGAGTATCACTGATACAGGGGACACTGGTGTCAGTGAATAGGGTTGTGTACCAGAGTTGATGCAGTGAATGTTTAGTATTAAGGGTTGAGGTGTAGGGTGAACTGTGTGTATATGTTTCAGTCGAGCTCAGTGTGAGTTCTCTAGAGTGTCAGTATCTGAGTTTCAGTGAAGTTGGTAATAGAGTAGGGATTTTCAGTTAGTATCATAAGGGCCATATTAAATTAAATTGTATCAGTATAGTATGTGATTTGGAAGGGAAGGGGAAACTGAAATGCAGCAATGGCAGTAACTTAGGCTCGGGTAGATGCAATAGCAGAGGCATGTTTGTGTGCCTGTGTGTGTGTGTGTGTGTGCCTGTGTGTGTGCCTGTGAGGCATGTGTGTGTGTGTGTATATCAGTAAGTAAGTATTTTTGGCTATGCAGAGTATCAGTGAATAATTCAGACCTACCTGTTATGAGTCTAAGAGTTGGCCATTGTCTGTGTAAGTTTGAACAACTTCAAACTGTTTGGGTGAACCTGCCAGTAGCTATATACTTGTCTTAGAACTTAGCAAATGCCTGTGTAAATCTGAACCAATTCTAGACTGAGAAACTATGAATGGGTTATTGAATCAGTTATCTTGGATCGATGCATTATTAAGAGATTAGGTGTATTCTCTGTAAAAATAAGTTCAGTGAGGGAGAGGTGCTAGTGAACTGTAGGGCTTTGCAATAGGTCCTGTGCACAGCAATGTGTCAGTTTGGTGTAGACTTTGGGTTGATTAGTCAATTATTCACTATTAGCTAAATGTATATAGTTAGTAGTGTACTAGTTATATATATATACATATATGGATTTTGTGTAATGGGTAGTTAGTATAACCTAGATATCAAGGCCAGAACTAAAATAGCTAGGGTTAAGAGTCATGTCTTTCTAGTACCTACAGGGACCAGTGTTTACACATCTAATGAGTTTTGGGATACCTAGTATCATGGGCCTAGTGACACCAAGGTATGGTTAGTGCTTAATAGTAAGGTAGTAGTAGGTGGGTACTAGAAGTGTTAAGTTTGGCAAAGTATTAACTAGTTAACCTACTATTGACCAGTAAACCTCAGAATTGACCTAGAGGTCTCGCATTTAATTAGTTAAACATATTATTTCCCTTAATTCAGTATTTTGACATTGATATTCCATAATTAGGTCATTGTGATTTCATCTTGGACATCGATCCTCGCACCTTCCTCGGGACCACAGGCGAGTACATTCTCTGACAGTTTTCGTTTTTGTTGATTAATTCTATAATTCCAGTTGTATACTATACTTGACTCTGACACTGTGGATACACGGGCTAGCACCTTAGATACTGTCACGACCCGCACCCGGGGTAAGGGTACTAGTCGGAAACAACGCCCAGCCTACGCCGCAGAATCGGCGGTAGAACGCTGTCTAGAAAGTCTATCTAATATAATGAACCACCAAAAGATAGTGTACTCAATCACATAACTAAGATAGAATGAACACGGATCAGATAAGAATAGAATAGTCATCAACTCATGAGTTTAAAATAATACATCAATGAGTCTGAAGAGTAACAAAATAAGCTGGAGACAAATCCAGTACAAAAGAATACTATCATACTACAAGCTACACTCCAGGGTCAACTGTCTCAGTTGGGATAAGTCCCTCTTGAGCCAGGGTCTCCGAATCTAAACCCACAACATCCCGGGGTCCATAATAGGTAGGGTACTCCTCAGTGTCATCTGGAAAAATATATTCAGTCAGGAAAGGAGCAGAGTACATCTCTAACAGCAGTTCTAATCCATGATAAAAACTATGAATCAGTAAATAGCTGTGGATAAACAAGATGCACAAAATAGATACAAGAGATATATAGACAATAAGGAAATACTGGAAAGAAATACAATAATGAATAATATGCCAATGAAACAATAATACTAATGACTAAGTGTGTGAGTACTAGCTTAACATGTGATCGGCTTGGGCAAGATATAATGCGGCCTGGCTAATCATACGTGCGATGCATGATCAACACTATTCGCTTACCAATACTTTATTCAATAGGGATTTGATCACATATCTATACTAATACTCCCCACCCCAACTGGTATAATAGATCCAACCACGGTATGCTATGGCACTAGATTCCCCAAGAAGATAGCTAGTCTCCCCGAGAATCGGTGTCTGTACATGTACAAGATAACCAAAGAAAAAATACTTGTACCATATACACCATATACCAAGAAATAACATCTCATGACGAGATCCGGATATACCAATCCGTGTAATCATAGTGTCGAGAGAAACATATAAATCTACACTAGATACAACGAACATAGAGGATATCATAAATGAGAAACTATCAGAGAATGTACTCGCCTAAAATCCAAAGAACGGTCTCACAGATGTCTGACTCGGTGCCTCGAAGACCTAGATATGGAATACCACATTAAAACAAGGTCCCGGAAAGAGAACAAGTCAAACTAGTCAACTCCTAGGTCAATAAATAAATTCTAAGTCAAAAGTCAACTATGGTCAACTCTAAAGTCAATTAAAGTCAAACTAAGGTCAACCTCACAAGAAATCTATATAAATAATATAGAAATAAAATACAACAATTTAGGAATAAAAATTAGATCCCAAATCATACTCACACAAAGTATACTACTAATACAAATAATATATACCCTAAAATAATATATATACAAACCAATATGTATACAAATAATATAATATATTATTACAAATATTATACAAAACACATATATATACACATATATATATATACAATAATAATATATAAAATATAATTTAAAACTGTCAAAGCGTCACTGAAAACAGTGAACAAAACAAGATAAAATAAAAACAGGTTTAATAGTGACAGTCTTGACTGTCACTGAAAATTCGTCGCAGAAACTCCATATACAAAACTGCTGCTGTCACAGTTTGCTGACAGTTTCAAACTGTCACAAAAAAAATGTCGCTGAAAGGTTGCCGCTCAAAACTGCCGCAGCATTAATGACAGTATATATATAAATATATATATGCAATAATAATCATAATACATATATATAAATAAATAATTATATACTTATATATATATATATATATATATATATGCACATATAAACTTATAATTAAATACCAATAGTTACAACACATGCACATATTAATGTTCATATTTTACATGGCTAGAAGCACACCTAAAATATATACATTAATTTACAAATAATTACATAATAATTATAAATAATATAATTACACAATTAAACACATAAATATATTTTATAAAATATTTATGTATAATTTATACTATTAACATAAGTACATATATAATTACATGCAAGAAAGCTACATATTATATTTGTACATCATGTTAGCACACACAAAAATATATAGATCTATGCTACAATAATTACTATAATAAATACACAAAATAAATATATAATATCTATATATATTTACTAATTATAATTGAAGATTTTAAACCATACATAATTAGATCTATTCAAAAATCCACACAATTGGAGAGTATCACACCTGATCCCACTAGATCTAGGATACGCATGTGACACGAGTCCAACACACAACCAATTGCACCCCGAAGGATACAAACAAATCACAAATAATATTTATGAATAAATCAAAGTATCAAAAGTAGATCTATGTGTCCGTGTCAAAATACGATATGTTCAAAGCCCCGTGTCGGAGGAAAAACCCCCAAAATGACACGTATCACCAAATAGTTGGGATACGAACCATATGTACCAAATTATGGACACGACACTAGCCCCAAACACATAATCCCATGTCCAATTGATCTATAGGATCAATTGATACACACAACAAAATGTAAATTCGGAATTCCAACAAAATTAACACAAAAAGCACCATAACTTTCTCCATGGGTCTCCTATGAACACAAAATAAAGTCCTATGGGTAGTACATACATATAGGTTAATTTTACATGATTAAATCTCAGATTTAGAAGCTATTTAAATGGGAAAATCTGAATTATACCTATTGGGAGATGGATTCCCAATGAAACCTCCAATTGAGAAGAACTTGCTTCCAAATTGTAGATCCTTGCTCCTCTTTGTAGATCCTTGCTTCCTTCTTCTAGATCCTTGCTTCCTCCTTCTCTAATGGTGAATTGGGTAGAATTTGGAATGAATTTGGTAGGAAATTGGAATGGGAATGGAGAGAATTTGGGAGTGGGAAATTCTAGATCTAGATTTGGAATGAGAATGAGAGGAGAGAGAAATTTCTCCCCTCTTTTAATAGGCCGGCCTTGCCCCTCTCCCAAGCAATTGTAAAATATCCAATGTACCCCTTGGGGCCTCTCATTAAGAAATAATTAAGGAAGGAAGCTTCTAGTCTAATCACTTAATTAATTTAATCCATCTACTTAACTATGGGCTTTCTAAATGGGCCAAATCTAACTATTTAATTCATGTTGGTCCATGGGTCCAAACTACACTAGTTGGTTCCACTAAAATAAGTCCAAAATAATTAAATAACATCCAAAAACAATTAAATAATACAACAAAAATTATTTACCATGCACAATATTTATTTAAATAGAAAATTACTAAAATACCCTTTTTCCTAAAATGTGGTAGTGACAAGTCTACCCTCCTTAAAATAATTTCGTCCTCGAAATTCAAAGACGAAAACTACCCCCAGAAAAACACAGAACAGAACTAAAGAATCACAACTAACTAATGAACAGAACATAACAATGAACAGAACATAACTAAAAATAACATACCTCAAGGTACAAACAAATATGGATAACGCTCTCGCATGTCATCCTCTCTCTCCCAGGTAGACTCCCCCGGAGAGTGATGCCTCCATGCGACGTGCACCAAAGGAATAGTCTGGTTCCTCAGCACCTTCTCTCTCCGATCCAGAATCTCAACTGGCTGCTCTTGATAGCTAAGAGTAGGGCCCACCTCTATCTCCGAGTGATCCAATATATGACTAGGATCTGCCACGTATCGTCTCAACTGCGACACATGAAATACATTGTGCACTCCCTCCAATGCAGGTGGCAAGTCTAGTCTATAAGCAATTGCACCGACCCTCTCTAGAATAGTGAAAGGTCCGATGAATCGCGGACTAAGCTTTCCGCCTCCACCGAAGCGAATCGTGCCTCGTGTCGGAGAAATTCTCAGAAACACCAAACCACCCACCTAGAACAAAACACCATCTTAAGAACTTAATCTATAACAAACAAGAATAAGTACAAACAAAATCTAAACTATACCTCAAACTCCAAAGGTCTCCGATGGCTATCGGCCCAATGTCGCTGTCTGTCCTGCGCCACTCGAAGTCTGTCTCTGATCAAATGAACCTTCTCCGCTGCATCCACAACCATCTCTGGCCCAAGCAAAATTCTCTCTCCAACATCGTCCCAAGACAAAGGAGTACGACACCTCCGACCATATAGAGCTTCAAAAGGTGACATCTCTATACTGGCCTGGTAACTGTTGTTGTAAGCAAACTCTACCAAATGGAGATGGTCCTCCCAAGAACCCCCAAAATCTAGTACACAAGTGTGCAACATATTCTCGAGAGTTTGGATAGTCCTCTCTGACTGCCCATCTGTCTGGGGATGATATGCAGTACTGAACTTGAGCTGAGTGCCCAAACTCTCCTGCAAACTCCTCCAGAAATGAGAAGTGAAACGACTATCTCGATCTGAGACTATGCTGACAGGAACTCCGTGTATCCTAACGATCTGCCTCACATACATCTCTGCCAGCTTCTTCGTAGATAAATCCACTTTGAAAGGCAAAAAGTGGGCCGACTTGGTCAATCTATCAACAATGACCTAAATCGCGTCTTTCCCTCCTGGAGATCGTGGAAGTCCGGACACAAAATCCATAGTAATGTGTTTCTACTTCCACTCTGGAATGGGTAATGGCTGAAGTAACCCTCCTGGCCTCTGCCTCTCGACTTTCACCTGCTGGCACACTAAGCATCTGGATACAAACTGTGCCACTTCCCTCTTCATGCCATACCACCACACACTCTCTCGTATATCCCGATACATCTTGTTAGCACCTGGATGTATGGAATACTGAGAGCGATGCGCTTCCTGCAACACCTCCTCGTGCAACTCCCCACTAGGCACACACAATCTAACTCCATGCCTCAAGGATCCATCCTCTGCAATAGTGAAATCATCCTCCAATCCTGCTCTCACCTGAGCTCTGATACTCCTCAAAGATACATCATCATACTGTGCTGCCTTGATCTTGTCCATCAAATCTGAGTGTATCTGCAATCCCCACATCTGCATAGCACACCCAGGAACAATCACCTCAATGCCCAAGCTCTCCAAGTCCTCCAACAGATATCGATCCTACGTCAAGAACATAGCTACCGGATACCTGCTCAAAGCATCGGCAACTACATTGGCTTTTCCAGGATGATATTGCAAAGAGATATCAAAATCCTTCATCAATTCCAACCACCGACGCTGCCTCATGTTCAACTCCTTCTGCGTGAAAACGTACTTCAAGCTTTTGTGGTCTGTGAAGATCTCTACACGCTCTCCGTACAAATAATGTTTCCACAACTTCAGGGCGAATATGACAGCTGCCAACTCCAAATCATGGGTAAGATAGTTCTTTTCATGAGGACGCAATTGCCTGGATGCATAGGCAATCACTTTCCCATGCTGTTGAAGAACACAACCTAAACCCTTCCCCGATGCATCACTATAAATAGTGAAACCTCCGGACCCTGATGGCAACGTCAAAATAGGAGCAGACGTCAACCTCTTCTTCAACTCCTCAAAAGCAACCTGACAATCCTCCGTCCAAACAAACTCCACATCCTTCCTTGTGAGTCTGGTCATCGGCTCGGCAATCCTCGAAAAATCTTGCACAAACTTCCTGTAATAGCCTGCCAATCCCAAGAAACTCCTGATCTCTGCTACTGAACTCGGAGTCTTCCTAGATTCCACTGCTGATATCTTCTTCGGATCCACTGAAATACCATTACCAGTCATAACATGCCCCAAGAATTCTACTTTGTCCAAGAAAAACTCACATTTGGACAACTTCCCATACAGCTTCTCCTTCCTCAGCACATCCAACACAATCCTCAAATGCTCCTCATGCTCCTCCGGTGTCCTCGAGTATATGAGTATGTCGTCGATGAACACCACCACGAACTTGTCAAGGTACTGGTGGAACACCTTGTTCATCAAGTTCATAAATACCGCCGGTGCATTAGTCAAACCAAACGGCATCACCATAAACTCGTACTGACCATACCGAGTTCTAAAAGCAGTCTTCGGTATGTCCTCCGGCTTCACCTTCACTTGATGGTAGCCTGATCTCAAATCTATCTTAGAAAACACCTTCGCACCACTCAACTGATCAAACAGATCATCAATCCGTGGTAAAGGATACTTATTCTTGATAGTGAGATTATTCAAAGCCCTGTAATCAATGCACATGCGCACCGATCCATCCTTCTTCGGTACAAACAATATCGGGGCTCCCCATGGTGAAGAACTCGATCTGATAAACCCCTTATCCTGCAATTCGTCCACCTGCTTCTTCAACTCGACCAGCTCGCTGTTGTTTACTCTATAGACATGTTGCGAAATTGGTTCTGCACCTGGCACCAAGTCTATAGAAA
Source organism: Iris macrosiphon (assembly GCA_036927795.1). NCBI lineage: Eukaryota > Viridiplantae > Streptophyta > Magnoliopsida > Asparagales > Iridaceae > Iris > Iris macrosiphon. The sequence goes on along the minus strand of JAYESA010000006.1, from coordinate 126,961,703 downwards.
ATTCAATATCTCGATCTAGTGGCAATCCTGGCAATTCCTTAGGAAACACATCCAAGAATTCTGCTATCAACGGATGTGGCAACTCCTTGTCTTCTACCATAGCTCCACAAATAATGCCTTCGTCCTGCTCCGCAGCTCCTCTAGTAAACTCGAACTCTGGCTCTCCTGGCGGACCAAACAAAACTCTACCTCCTCTACAGTCTATGCTAGCACGGTGCCTACTCAACCAATCCATCCCAAGTACAATGTCGTAGCTCGGAAGTGGCATTACAAGTAGACACGCACTCAACTCCCGGCCTCCCAGAGTAACTCTTCGATCCTTGCAAATATTATTAACCAGGATAATACCTCCCCCGGTCATGATCTTGCAAGTCCTAAGCAAAGACTCAGCTACCAAACCATGCTTCAGAGCAAAAGAAACAAATACAAAACTATGGGAAGCACCACTATCAAACAAAGCTAAAGCTGGAATAGAATCAAGAAGAATAGAACCTACGATGACATCTCCTGTGGGTTCCTCCTCTTCGACGGTCATAACAAACGCTCGTCCCTGCCGAGCACCTCCCTGCTGTTGATGCTGGACAAAACGCTGCTGCTGTGTCGGAAGCGGTCCCCTCGGCTGTGCTGCAGGTGGTCTCGTCTGTATCCTCGGAGCTGGAGCTGCTTCTTGAACTGCACGACGAGGACACTCCCTCGATTGATGCCCTTCAGTACCACAATACAAACAAACTCCTAGCCTCCTCCTGCAAACTTCCCAGATGTGGCCGGGCTTCTTGCAGAAGTTGCATGGGGCCTGCTATAACTGCCTCTGCTGTTGAGGTGCCTGGTGAAAAGGCGCTCTAGCTGGAGTCTGGTTCTGCTGTGGCTGCTGGAAAGGTCTGGACTGGAAATGAGGACGTTTGGCAGATACTGCACTGCCGTTGGCCCCCAAAAAAGAATTACGGTCTCTCTTGGTCTTCAAACCCAGATCCCGCTCAACCTTGCGTGCCTCCGCAAGTATCTCCGAGTATGTCTCATAAAAAGACGGAATGAGAATCTTCACCTCCCAGTTAGACCCTCTCGGAAACGAATAGCTCGAACCTCCGGCTCCCTCACCAAGTACTCTGCAAATTGGCTCAACCTACCGAACTCCGCAGCGTATTCCTCCACAGACATGCTTCCCTGAATGAGACTCTCAAATTGTCTCCCCAAGTCAAGCCTGTCTATCCGAGCGAAAAACTTATTCTTGAAAAGGTCCTTGAATACCTCCCAAGATTGTCCTGCGTCAACTAGAACCGGCTCATTCCTGAACCAAGTGCGAGCGACGTTGAACAGTTGAAGTCCTACCGCCTTAACCTTCAGATCTTCAGAAAGACGGGATACCCTCATAAGACGCTCAATGTCCTCGAGCCAATCATCAGCATAGACGATGCCCTCCGTCCCTTTGAAAACCCTAGGCTCCAGTTTCTTGAAGTCCTGAATGTTGCCTGGCCGAAGCTGAGCAACTTGAGGAATAACCTGCTGCTGGATCAGAACTCCTCTCTCAACTACAGCACGAGCAAGCTGATGAGCACTCTCGATGCCCTGCCGTAGAACGTCGGTCTGCCTCTGATGTGCCTCTGACTGAGCCCTCTGTGCCTCGAGCATCTCACGAAACAGTGTAAACATCTGTGACGCCTCTGCTGGCACAGGAGGTGGAGGTGGAAGCCCCTCAGATACAGCTGGCACAGTCCTCTGAGTAGGTGGTGGACCTCCGAAAGCAGCTGACACTCCAATCACCGGAGAAGTGACTGGTGTAGGCCCTCGGGATATCGCAGACCTCTCAGAAGCTGCTCTCCCCTGCTGTGATCTAGTCTTAGGCGGCATCCTGAGACAAAGAAAAATAAAGAATCAATATGGCACAAGATGTAAGACATCAAGGAAAGGATAGTTTAAGAGATCAAGTATCAATGTCAAAGGAGAATAGTTGAATCAAAAGAATTTTCCTAGATGTGATTGAGTATCTCAGCCTATTCCCTATATCCTATTGCAGGCTCGCAGTAGTACAACTAAGTTGTTGCACTACCACGATATCACATACTTGTGAAGCTAGACCTGCATGGGCCACCACCAAAAACGTGTCACGACCCGCACCAGGGGTAAGGGTACTAGTCAGAAACAACGCCCAGCCTACGCCGCAGAATCGGCGGTAGAACGCTGTCTAGAAAGTCTATCTAATATAATGAACCACCAAAAGATAGTGTACTCAATCACAGAACTAAGATAGAATGAACACAGATCAGATAAGAATAGAATAGTCATCAACTCATGAGTTTAAAATAATACATCAATGAGTCTGAAGAGTAACAAAATAAGCTGGAGATAAATCCAGTACAAAAGAATACTATCATACTACAAGCTACACTCCAGGGTCAATTGTCTCAGTTAGGATAAGTCCCTCTTGAGCCAGGGTCTCAGAATCTAAACCCACAACATCCTGGGGTCCATAATAGGTAGGGTACTCCTCAGTGTCATCTGGAAAAATATATCCAGTCAGGAAAGAAGCAGAGTACATCTCTAACAGCAGTTCTAATCCATGATAAAAACTATGAATCAGTAAATAGCTGTGGATAAACAAGATGCACAAAATAGATACAAGAGATATATAGACAATAAGGAAATACTGGAAAGAAATACAATAATGAACAATATGCTAATGAAACAATAATACTAATGACTAAGTGTGTGAGTACTAGCTTAACATGTGATCGGCTTGGGCAAGATACAATGCGGCCTGGCTAATCATACGTGCGGTGCATGATCAACACTATTCGCTTACCAATACTTTATTCAATAGGGATTTGATCACATATCTATACTAATACTCCCTACCCCAACTGGTATAATAGATCCAACCACGGTATGCTATGGCACTAGATTCCCCAAGAAGATAGCTAGTCTCCCCGAGAATCGGTGTCTGTACATGTACAAGATAACCAATGAAACAATACTTGCACCATATACACCATATACCAAGGAATAACATCTCATGACGAGATCCGGATATACCAATCCGTGTAACCATAGTGTCGAGAGAAACATGTAAATCTACACTAGATACAACGAACATAGAGGATATCATAAATGAGAAACTATCAGAGAATGTACTCGCCTGAAATCCAAAGAACAGTCTCACAGATGTCTGACTCGGTGCCTCGAAGACCTAGATATGGAATACCATATTAAAACAAGGTCCCGGAAAGAGAACAAGTCAAACTAGTCAACTCCTAGGTCAATAAATAAATTCTAAGTCAAAAGTCAACTATGGTCAACTCTAAAGTCAACTAAAGTCAAACCAAGGTCAACCTCACAAGAAATCTATATAAATAATATAGAAATAAAATACAACAATTTAGGAATAAAAATTAGATCCCAAATCATACTCATACAAAGTATACTACTAATACAAATAATATATACCCTAAAATAATATATATACAAACCAATATGTATACAAATAACATAATATATTATTACAAATATTATACAAAACACATATATATACACATATATATATATACAATAATAATATATAAAATATAATTTAAAACTGTCAAAGCGTCACTGAAAACAGTGAACAAAACAAGATAAAATAAAAACAGGTTTAATAGTGACAGTCTTGACTGTCACTGAAAATTCGTCGCAGAAACTCCATATACAAAACCACTGCTGTCACAGTTTGCTGACAGTTTCAAACTGTCACAAAAAAAACGTCGCTGAAAGGTTGCCGCTCAAAACTGCCGCAGCATTAATGACAGATCTGTCATTAATGCTGACCACTGTACAACGGCTGCTGTTCAGACCAAATAATGACAGTTTCACTGTCATAGAAACCACTGTCACCAAAACAAATAAAAATAATATATATATATATATATATATATATATATATATATATATATATATATATATATATATATGCAATAATAATCACAATACATATATATAAATAAATAATTATATACTTATATATATATGCACATATAAATTTATAATTAAATACCAATAGTTACAACACATGCACATATTAATGTTCATATTTTACATGGCTAGAAGCACACCTAAAATATATACATTAATATACAAATAATTACATAATAATTATAAATAATATAATTACACAATTAAACACATAAATGTATTTTATAAAACATTTATGTATAATTTATACTATTAACATAAGTACATATATAATTATATGCAAGAAAGCTACATATTATATTTGTACATCATGTTAGCACACACAAAAATATATAGATCTATGCTACAATAATTACTATAATAAATACACAAAATAAATATATAATATCTATATATATTTACTAATTATAATTGAAGAATTTAAACCATACATAATTAGATCTATTCAAAAATCCACACAATTGGAGAGTATCACACCGTATCCCACTAGATCTAGGATACGCATGTGACACGAGTCAAACACACAACCAATTGTACCCCGAAGGATACAAACAAATCACAAATAATATTTATGAATAAATCTGTCACGCCCCAGTCCCAGAATACGTAGGACTAGGTCACGTAACCATGCCAGCTGGCCCGTATATATGGCAACTCCAATATATGGAAACCATATATACGTGCGTACGCTGTATAATGAACAATAATTCATAAGTGGTAAAACTAATTACAAGTCACAGGGTTATATCTAAATCTCATCTACAGAAATCACATAAAGATAACCAATAACCATGTAAATAGATCTCAATACAGATATCTAAGAATGACAGTCAGATGAAATCAAATCTACTGCCGAAATAGAATATAAAAAGGAACCAGATACACACCATATAAGAACAACATCTGACAATCACGAGGCTCGAAGAGAAGACCTCCTCGGGATAAACATAACATGTCCGGATCTGTGCTCCTGCGAATACCCAAGAAAATATACACCTGGCAGGGGACCAGGTCCTCAGAGGGACATAGCAAGATACAGAAAAATGACATGCCATAATGTAAATACTGAATAAATAAATGGGGTGTGCTAACCATCTAAGTGAATGCAATTTAAAGACCTTGCAGTACGCATGGGAATGTGTGGCTAGACATATGCTGACGTAATTCACCAATCGTCGGGACTGGCTAGTATATGTGTCATATGCCCCCGACGCAGGGAACTCTGCAATCGTCCATCTCCGAGGAGCATGGATCGAAGGATAAAGACTCAATGAAGGGGGTGTCCCATACGCCTACTAGATGTTTTCCCCGCCCAATATAGATGTACAAGTCGTAAAAATGACGTGGACACCTCCTACTATGATGCAAGTCTCAATAAAATAAACAACTGAGCTAAATACCGCTACACGTGTTGCTCACACTGATGGCCAGTCGCGCATGAGGCACGCGTCCCTACATGTACTCACTCTGTGACGTGTAATGATACGTGTCAAGGCTTGAGAAGTTATATCAATAACTTCACAACTTTAGGTGGGTCTACTAGACACTAGGTCAGACACAAGTCCGAACGTCAACGCCATCGTTGACTGCACCCGAGTTTTCTCGGACGCACACATTTATATAATATAAAAATAGATAAACATGTAACTAGCAATAACTGAATTTAAACAGTACAACAAGGCAAGGTATACTTGCCTGGCAAGAGAGCTGCAAAATATAACGTCCAGATGTCAGGTGCCAAAAGTCAGAAACTATGGCCTCAGAATAAATGTCTCCGGATGCTGAAATAAACATCACTAACAGTCTCAGAAAATATCAAATAGCTAGAAACGCCTGTCCTTAAGTCCAATTTGGACACAGGGGCAAAAATGACAGTTTTCGGTCAAAGCGGGGTCCACATGTGGGCCCACTTTGCACCGAAAAACGTGTCAGGGTCAAAGGTCTCCAAATTCGCCAAACTTAGTGTCCACAAGTCCAGAACGTCGATACGAACCCAACGGAACTTCCAGAATTGGATTTCGGTGAGCCGATCACAAAATCGCCCGTTAAGTGGAGCCGGTGGGGCCCACGATACGGGATTCTGTCAACGTTCTCAGAATCGAACCAAACTTGGCTCACAGGACCAGCGTATCGCTACGAGTCCGATGGCGCAAGTTTCGTCTCGATCCGACGTGTGTACACAAAGTTGTAGCGTGTTTCAGAACTGACGGATACGGGACGGTGTCGGCGGATACGCGTTGATTCCGGTGTGCACGCACATCCAAATCAACTTCTCCGAATTCCTACACGTCCGTATCAACGTCGCGCACGTTTTGGTAAAGACCGCGTGCGACCAAGTCGTCCCGTTTGGCGGGGCGTACCCAGTTCCGGGGTGAATCGGGTCGTTATTTTTCCTGTATTTGGATCGCGGTGTGCGATCACCACAGGACGCGATGCTCCGAGCGGTTTGCACGGGCACCGAGGTGGTTACACAGTCTACACGACACAACTGACAGAATTGAAAACAGGGTTACGAGGAGAGAGATATGGATCCTGAACAGGGCTCCGGGAAATCGAATCCCACGTGTCCGAGGGTCTCCTTCGTGTCCTGGACGTGTCCGAGTCTCTGTGAGTCCAGGCTAGGGTTTGCCGTGTCCGGGGCTGGGTCGGGGAGCTGCTGACCGGCTGCGAGGCGGAGGCGTCGGGTCAGGGCTGAGATGGGGTGGCGGTGTCGGCGGATACGACCGGGGAAGAGGGGAAAGTGGAGGAGGTCGGGAAGGGGCGGGGATTATGGCGAGGAGGAGGAGCTGGTAAGATGGTGATGGTGGTGGTGGCGGGCACTGGCCGGATGGGGAGTGGCCGAGGAGGAGGAGATGTTGGTGATGGAGGAGAAGGGGGTCGGCTAGGGCGCTGGCCGGATGGGGGCCGCGGGGTCGGGTGACGGAGGGCGGAGGAGGAGAGTGGGGGGTGGTGGTGGCGGGTGAAGGAGGAGGTGGTCGGGAAGGAAAAGAGGAGGAGGAGGAAGGAGGAAGAGGGCCAGGGGGGGTCGCTCCGGCGGGCTGAAGGGGGTCGCTCCGGCGGGCGGGGGAGCTGCGGCCTGGGGAGGATGAGGAGAGGAAGAGGGAGAGAGGAGAGAGGGAGCGGGGAGGGATCGGCTCCGCCGCGGCTGGGGGCTCCGGCGGCGGGGCTCGGCGCCGGCCGAGGGGGGGGGGTGGCTGCGGCCAGAGTCGGGGGGGGGGGGGAAAGGGTTTTTTTTTTTTTCTGATTTTTATTTTTATTTTCATTTCTTTTCTTTTTATAAAGAATATTAATATAAGAAAATTATCCAAAGATATTTTTGGGATATTTTTAGGATCTTTTCGGGATATTTCTGGGATCTTTCCGGGATCTTTTCGGGTGAGTCCCGACTCCAAATGGACGGTGCCGGTTCACCGGCCAATGAGGGGGTGACACCTCGCACTGCAATTTGCAGGAAAGTCCCTGTAGTTTCATAAATTGCGTAAAAGTCATATTTTGGGAAATTGCATAATTTACGAAATTGTCTGGAAAAATACCCGATTCCTGAAAATTCTAAAATTCACAGAATTGAGGGAAATTGCTATGTGAGGGTCCCGGGGAAATGGGGGTGAGTGACCTGGTTTCTGGGTGATACGGGTCATCGTATTTATTAATTAATAAATACTGCGCACGGTGTTCTCTAATTATTTAGAGGCAGTTAGGGTCATAATTTTTCTACGGTGTCAATACACTAAATGTAGTATACTCAGTGTAGAAAATTAACGTATTTTTGTTTGGCCAAAACAGGTGTATGTTGGGCCTCAAATCTCTATTGGTACAGAGGTGGGTAAAGAGCAGGAAATTAAATAGGAAATAATTACGGACTTTTGTAACGATAGTTGTGCATCTCAAACGAGGCTCAAAATAAAGCATCTGAGAGTTGCACAAAATTCAGGAAAATAGTCTAGCATGTCTATGACAGGTATGTGAATTTTGTTCGGGGATAACAGTCAAGGTAAAGCTCCAAATAATTAGGTGATGGACAGGTGCACATGTCAATAGGATATGTAAGCAAAATAATTTAAAATATTGCCATAAATCCTAAATTGTTAAAATAATCCTGAAAATACTGAAATCTGGTCGAGGGGGTTTACAATCTACCCAACTTATAAAAATTTTGTCCTCGAAATTAAAATTAAGCCGGGGTAGAAGTCAAGACGGCATAAGATATAATTTAACAAAGTAATTTATATCTTGGCTTACGAATAGGTACGAAAAACGTTTACGCATGTCGTCCACACGCTTCCAAGTAGATTCTCCTGGCGCGCCATGTTTCCATGCCACGCGGACCAAGGGAATAGACTGATTTCTCAATACTTTTCTCGATGATCAAGGATTCCCACGGGTTACTCTTGGTACGACAAGCTCGGCCTAATGGTGATCTACGAATGGTTGAGAACATGACTACTGTCTGTCACATATCGCTTGAGTTGTGATACGTGGAATACAGCAAGTACTCCCTCAAGTGAAGGTGGTAGCGCAAATTGATATGCCACTACTCCCCACTCTTTCTAGCACGTCAATGGTCCAATATACCTTGGACTCAACTTGCTGCGTCCTCCGAATCGAATGGTGCCTCTAGTAGGTGATATTATCAAGAAGACATGATCGTCCTTTTTGAATTTCAAGGGACGATGATGACGGTTTGCCTACTACTGTTGTCTGTCTTGCACTGCTCTCAAGGGTCCTTGTATTACTTAACTGTCTCTACGGTGTTGACCACCAACTCTGGTCACGCGAATTCTTGTCTGGTACAATGCTGACTGGTATGCTGTGCAATCTTACGATTTGTCTCATATATAAGTCCTTCTTCATGAAGATGTACTTGAGACTTTTGTGGTCTGTATAGATCTCCACTTGTTCCTCATATAAGTAATGTCTCCATAACTTCAGAGTAATTACGACGGTTGTAAGTTCCAAATTCTTCTCATGTACTCATAATTGTCTAGATGCATATGCCATTACCTTGCCATTCTGTATTAATACACATCCAAACTTTTTCCTGATGCATCTGTAGATTACAACCGCCTGATCCGGATAGAATAGGCAATACGATTGTTGTGGTCAGTCGCTTCTTCAACTCCTCGAAAGCGGCTTGACACTCGTTGGTCCATAGGAATTCTTAATCCTAAAAAGTCAACCAAGTCATAGGTACTGCTATCCATTCAGGAGTCAATCCATTGTTCCTTCGGTGAAATCCTTTTAGGCTCCTGACAGCAAACTGATATATTCTTCATCGTAATACTTGAGTTCTGAACTTAACCCAAGTTACGAGGCAAAATAAAAATTTAATGCTGTTATAGGGATGCACGTATCAGGAACGTAATAAAACGTAGGTAGGTAGGTAGCGAAGGTCATTCTAAAGGTAGCACAGTTTTAAACTGTAATCATATCTAATAATAGGGTTTGGTAATTACCCAGAAACAAACAGAAATGGTTACAGAAACAAAACACTCCGTATTTATACTAAGCACGAGGTTTCGTCTTTCCGAAATAAGGGAAGACGGAAAACAGTAATCAAGAGTTCAAGGGGATGGTAATAGATTAGAAGTGTGGGGATCAAGACGTTTAAAGAATTCAAATAGGAATTTGTCAAAGCAGTTGTGGATTGAAATGCTATTTTGATAATTCCTATTCACATGCTCGTATCAGTACAGTCATGTAGCTAATACGATATGCTCAGACATATCCAGCGGACAAGTACATCCGTCTACTAATCACTATATATCTCAATCCACGTAAGGTAGTTATGTGAAGGGCGAATCAAAATGCACTAAGGTTGATCAGACCGTAATACACTGATTCTGAATAGACAATTATATTAGTGGAGTGGATCAGGCCCCAATAACACATGTGTCATGAACAAGCTCGAAAAAGAATAAGCTTGCAAAACTAGGCTATAATAGCAGTATGAGTCAAGCTAGTATAGTAAATATAAGTATGCTAGATTATGATACGAGAAATTACAAAACAATTCAAATTCACAAAAAGACAAGACTCTACAATCTCTACAGTTATTACTCTAATTCCTTGTCTAAGTCGCTAGTTGACCTAAAAGAGGTATGGCCTTCTAAGTTCTACAATCTTAATATACACTATAGGTTGTCTGCCTAAAACAGAGATTTCAAGAGAGTTCACGTAAAGTAGGGGTTCGAGGTTGTCTGCGTAAAGCAGGGATAAAATAATTTGGCGTGACGCATGGCTTCAGAACTATCCGCGTAAAACAGAGAAGTGTAAGGTAGAGCTTCAGAGCTGTCCGCGTAATAAGTCTGTGCGTAACAGTCTGCGTAAAAGTCTGGGTGAAAGTCTGAGCGTAAAAGTTTTACGCTAAAATTTGCGCAAAAATATCTCCTGCGTAAAATCTAACATTCGTTGCAGCGTAAAGTTGTACGAGTAACTCATGAGTTTGTCAGTCAAATTTAGTGAATCCTGACATCTGACAAAAGTAATTGTACAACGATCGAGTGGTTGGTTGTGATGATGAATTTGCACCGGGAACCCAGGTTGTCGTTTAGTGACTGATTGGATATAAGTCATACGCTTGAGGTGAGACAAAATCAGATGTCCTGTCAGAAAGCTGTTTCTTTTTGCACAGGGCTCGAGGCGTATCTCTGCCTTTAATGCACGAGATTGGGTCATGGCTGGGGAAAACTAAGGCTGTAACAAATACGCTTACATCCTATCCTTATATTCTACGCCTAATCAGGTTACTCTACGCTGGTTATCTATTATTCTAGAATCATCAGGTTTACGTAGGGCAATTACCTACGTGGTTTTTAGGACGTGTCCTATGCAGAATAAGGAATACTAAGGGAAAGTGGATAGCAGTTATTATAACTGCAGCGTAAAGGAGATAATCTTCTGCATAATTTGGCTTTTATGCCAACAATAAAGTCATTTGGCTTTTACGCCAACTAGGCAGTTTGTTTGGTTCTTATGCCAACAACGGTCAAATGGGTTTTACGCCAACAAGGGTAAAGAGTCTCTGGCGTAAAACTCTGGTTATCCAACATAGGATGAGGTTTCAGTCCTAGTATTCAACCTTGAATTTCTATTGGTTTCTAAAGACTAGGGTCACACTATGGTTAATTGTCTAACTAATCATAGTAATATTTATACTACTCTCAAGTCATACATAAATGCGTCAAGGGATAATGGTGAGTTAAACTATAGGTAGTGAGGCTAGGGTTTATTAAGTACTATGGAAGACTAGGGTTCATTTGGTATCCTAAACTTAGGGATGTGTTAAAGCCCTGGTTGTATTCTAAGTAGGAATATTACCCTAAGTATCCTTTTATCAACAGGGATTCCTATATTCTAGCAGGGGCTTATACTTAAAGAATATTAGGGAGGGACATGATTCAAGCAGGATGCAATTATGTAAGTAGGACAGACTGGAAGGAAGATAAGTCATAGTCAAATATGGATGAGATTCTATATTCTAATCCTAGGTGCAGGCTTGCTCGGTACAGTAACGTAACCGAGTCAATATGCTCTGAGACGCAGGCTTGCTCGGTACAGTAACGTAACCGAGACAATATGCTCTCGACCTGCATGGGCCACCACTAAAAACATTGTCACGCCCCAGTCCCAGAATACGTAGGACTAGGTCACGTAACCATGCCAGCTGGCCCGTATATATGGCAACTCCAATATATGGAAACCATATATACGTGCGTACGCTGTATAATGAACAATAATTCATAAGTGGTAAAACTAATTACAAGTCACAGGGTTATATCTAAATCTCATCTACAGAAATCACATAAAGATAACCAATAACCATGTAAATAGATCTCAATACAGATATCTAAGAATGACAGTCAGATGAAATCAAATCTACTGCCGAAATAGAATATAAAAAGGAACCAGATACACACCATATAAGAACAACATCTGACAATCACGAGGCTCGAAGAGAAGACCTCCTCGGGATAAACATAACATGTCCGGATCTGTGCTCCTGCGAATACCCAAGAAAATATACACCTGGCAGGGGACCAGGTCCTCAGAGGGACATAGCAAGATACAGAAAAATGACATGCCATAATGTAAATACTGAATAAATAAATGGGGTGTGCTAACCATCTAAGTGAATGCAATTTAAAGACCTTGCAGTACGCATGGGAATGTGTGGCTAGACATATGCTGACGTAATTCACCAATCGTCGGGACTGGCTAGTATATGTGTCATATGCCCCCGACGCAGGGAACTCTGCAATCGTCCATCTCCGAGGAGCATGGATCGAAGGATAAAGACTCAATGAAGGGGGTGTCCCATACGCCTACTAGATGTTTTCCCCGCCCAATATAGATGTACAAGTCGTAAAAACGACGTGGACACCTCCTACTATGATGCAAGTCTCAATAAAATAAACAACTGAGCTAAATACCGCTACACGTGTTGCTCACACTGATGGCCAGTCGCGCATGAGGCACGCGTCCCTACATGTACTCACTCTGTGACGTGTAATGATACGTGTCAAGGCTTGAGAAGTTATATCAATAACTTCACAACTTTAGGTGGGTCTACTAGACACTAGGTCAGACACAAGTCCTAACGTCAACGCCATCGTTGACTGCACCCGAGTTTTCTCGGACGCACACATTTATATAATATAAAAATAGATAAACATGTAACTAGCAATAACTGAATTTAAACAGTACAACAAGGCAAGGTATACTTGCCTGGCAAGAGAGCTGCAAAATATAACGTCCAGATGTCAGGTGCCAAAAGTCAGAAACTATGGCCTCAGAATAAATGTCTCCGGATGCTGAAATAAACATCACTAACAGTCTCAGAAAATATCAAATAGCTAGAAACGCCTGTCCTTAAGTCCAATTTGGACACAGGGGCAAAAATGACAGTTTTCGGTCAAAGCGGGGTCCACATGTGGGCCCACTTTGCACCGAAAAACGTGTCAGGGTCAAAGGTCTCCAAATTCGCCAAACTTAGTGTCCACAAGTCCAGAACGTCGATACGAACCCAACGGAACTTCCAGAATTGGATTCCGGTGAGCCGATCACAAAATCGCCCGTTAAGTGGAGCCGGTGGGGCCCACGATACGGGATTCTGTCAACGTTCTCAGAATCGAACCAAACTTGGCTCACAGGACCAGCGTATCGCTACGAGTCCGATGGCGCAAGTTTCGTCTCGATCCGACGTGTGTACACAAAGTTGTAGCGTGTTTCAGAACTGACGGATACGGGGCGGTATCGGCGGATACGCGTTGATTCCGGTGTGCACGCACATCCAAATCAACTTCTCCGAATTCCTACACGTCCGTATCAACGTCGCGCACATTTTGGTAAAGACCGCGTGCGACCAAGTCGTCCCGTTTGGCGGGGCGTACCCAGTTCCGGGGTGAATCGGGTCGTTATTTTTCCTGTATTTGGATCGCGGTGTGCGATCACCACAGGACGCGATGCTCCGAGCGGTTTGCACGGGCACCGAGGTGGTTACACAGTCTACACGACACAACTGACGGAATTGAAAACAGGGTTACGAGGAGAGAGATATGGATCCTGAACAGGGCTCCGGGAAATCGAATCCCACGTGTCCGAGGGTCTCCTTCGTGTCCTGGACGTGTCCGAGTCTCTGTGAGTCCAGGCTAGGGTTTGCCGTGTCCGGGGCTGGGTCGGGGAGCTGCTGACCGGCTGCGAGGCGGAGGCGTCGGGTCAGGGCTGAGATGGGGTGGCGGTGTCGGCGGATACGACCGGGGAAGAGGGGAAAGTGGAGGAGGTCGGGAAGGGGCGGGGATTATGGCGAGGAGGAGGAGCTGGTAAGATGGTGATGGTGGTGGTGGCGGGCACTGGCCGGATGGGGAGTGGCCGAGGAGGAGGAGATGTTGGTGATGGAGGAGAAGGGGGTCGGCTAGGGCGCTGGCCGGATGGGGGCCGCGGGGTCGGGTGACGGAGGGCGGAGGAGGAGAGTGGGGGGTGGTGGTGGCGGGTGAAGGAGGAGGTGGTCGGGAAGGAAAAGAGGAGGAGGAGGAAGGAGGAAGAGGGCCAGGGGGGGTCGCTCCGGCGGGCTGAAGGGGGTCGCTCCGGCGGGCGGGGGAGCTGCGGCCTGGGGAGGATGAGGAGAGGAAGAGGGAGAGAGGAGAGAGGGAGCGGGGAGGGATCGGCTCCGCCGCGGCTGGGGGCTCCGGCGGCGGGGCTCGGCGCCGGCCGAGGGGGGGGGTGGCTGCGGCCAGAGTCGGGGGGGGGGGGAAAGGGTTTTTTTTTTTTTCTGATTTTTATTTTTATTTTCATTTCTTTTCTTTTTATAAAGAATATTAATATAAGAAAATTATCCAAAGATATTTTTGGGATATTTTTAGGATCTTTTCGGGATATTTCTGGGATCTTTCCGGGATCTTTTCGGGTGAGTCCCGACTCCAAATGGACGGTGCCGGTTCACCGGCCAATGAGGGGGTGACACCTCGCACTGCAATTTGCAGGAAAGTCCCTGTAGTTTCATAAATTGCGTAAAAGTCATATTTTGGGAAATTGCACAATTTACGAAATTGTCTGGAAAAATACCCGATTCCTGAAAATTCTAAAATTCACAGAATTGAGGGAAATTGCTATGTGAGGGTCCCGGGGAAATGGGGGTGAGTGACCTGGTTTCTGGGTGATACGGGTCATCGTATTTATTAATTAATAAATACTGCGCACGGTGTTCTCTAATTATTTAGAGGCAGTTAGGGTCATAATTTTTCTACGGTGTCAATACACTAAATGTAGTATACTCAGTGTAGAAAATTAACGTATTTTTGTTTGGCCAAAACAGGTGTATGTTGGGCCTCAAATCTCTATTGGTACAGAGGTGGGTAAAGAGCAGGAAATTAAATAGGAAATAATTACGGACTTTTGTAACGATAGTTGTGCGTCTCAAACGAGGCTCAAAATAAAGCATCTGAGAGTTGCACAAAATTCAGGAAAATAGTCTAGCATGTCTATGACAGGTATGTGAATTTTGTTCGGGGATAACAGTCAAGGTAAAGCTCCAAATAATTAGGTGATGGACAGGTGCACATGTCAATAGGATATGTAAGCAAAATAATTTAAAATATTGCCATAAATCCTAAATTGTTAAAATAATCCTGAAAATACTGAAATCTGGTCGAGAGGGTTTACAAAATCAAAGTGTCAAAAGTAGATCTATGTGTTCGTGTCAAAATACGACATGTTCAAAGCCCCGTGTCGGAGGGAAAACCCCCAAAATGACACGTATCACCAAATAGTTGGGATACGAACCACATGTACCAAATTATGGATACGACACTAGCCCCAAACACATAAGCCAATGTCCAATTGATCTATAGGATCAATTGATACACACAACAAAATGTAAATTCGGAATTCCAACAAAATTAACACAAAAAGCACCATAACTTTCTCCATGGGTCTCCTATGAACACAAAACAAAGTCCTATGGGTAGTACATGCATATAGGTTGATTTTATATAATTAAATCTCAGATTTAGAAGCTATTTAAATGGGAAAATCTGAATTATACCTATTGGGAGATGGATTCCCAATGAAACCTCCAATTGAGAAGAACTTGCTTCCAAATTGTAGATCCTTGCTCCTCTTTGTAGATCCTTGCTTCCTTCTTCTAGATCCTTGCTTCCTCCTTCTCTAATGGTGAATTGGGAAGAATTTGGAATGAATTTGGTAGAAAATTGGAATGGGAATGGAGGGAATTTGGGAGTGGGAAATTCTAGATCTAGATTTGGAATGAGAATAAGAGGAGAGAGAAATTTCCCCCCTCTTTTAATAGGCCGGCCTTGCCCCTCTCCCAAGCAATTATAAAATGTCCAATGTACCCCTTGGGACCTCTCATGAAGAAATAATTAAGGAAGGAAGCTTCTAGTCTAATCACTTAATTAATTTAATCCATCTCCTTAACTATGGGCTTTCTAAATGGGCCAAATCTAACTATTTAATTCATGTTGGTCCATGGGTCCAAACTATACTAGTTGGGTCCACTAAAATAAGTCCAAAATAATTAAATAACATCCAACAACAATTAAATAATACAACAAAAATTATTTACCATGCACAATATTTATTTAAATAAGAAATTACTAAAATACCCTTTTTCCTAAAATGTGGTAGTGACAGATACCAGTCATGAGGAGTCGTGATTGGAATCCATCGTGCTAGCTGAGAATGGGGAAATATTAGTAGATTATGTGATCATACCCAACTCCACATGCATCATAGCTCACCCTACATCTCACGTCGGGTGCGGCCTGACCATTACATGCCTCATAGATGTTATATATGATTAGCCTGACCATTACTTGCATCATAGCTAACCAAATGGTTAGCCTGACCTACATGAATCATAGCTAATCATATGTAACAAGCCTGATCTCGTCCTAAGCCGCTCACATAATAAACTGATATTTCAAACACTTAGCCAGATATTTATTTCCTTATTCCAGTTCACTTGTTCTAGCATTTATATATATATATATATATATATATATATATATATATATATATATATATATATATTCATTGCTAGATGTTCTATTGCTTATTTCATATTCTCTAGAACTCTATATTTCCAGTATTCATCTCATCTTGTATTCCTTATATTGTTTTATAGTTTTTGTCAACATAAATGAAACTGCTGTTTAGTGTTTATGCTTCACTCCAATCCTGACTGGATAATATTTTCAGAGGACTTGGAGGATTTCTGTCCTACCCACTATGGCCCGGGAGAAGAGAGAGATTTCATACCAGAAATTCCAGAGGAGTTACCCATCTTAGAGGAGATTCTACCTACAGGCATTTAGACTGTCTTATTTATGTATTATTGTTCTAGGACTGAGATATGGGTTGTATTATTGTGGTGACTTTTGGTGGACATCTAGACTCTAGACTTGTGATGTATTTATATTTGTGTTGACTTATGATAGAACTCTTTATCCTTATTTCTCATCGTGCCATTTACTTTCAAATAGCCTTGTGATTGAGTATATTATAAACTGTGGATTCATATATTATCATTGTCCTCCTTATGGAGTTGAGACCATTGACAAGATGAGTTAGGTTGAGACCTAGACAGCGTTCTACCACCGATGCTGCGGCGTAGGCTGGACGTACCCATGGCTCATGTCCAATTTTCGGGTGCAGGTCGTGACAACCCATGCATTAGGGCTACCTATAGGAAGAAGAACTATGTCCTTATGACCCCTAATGTGACTTCTACATTGAGTTTTAAGCCGAAATTAGGGAAAATCTGAGATTGGTGAACCAAGTTTGTGTCATTGAGTGAAATAGGTTTAATTAGATCTAATTTGATATTGTAGGGGTAGATACGTATCCACAAATGGATACGAGTAGGCCGTATCATGATACAACATGATACAGGTTGATATTGTGGGGTTTTGTGTTCACTTTGTATGAATTCCTTTATTGTTGCATCATACTTGGTATATTTATTACTCTTCTAGTATAATTCAATTAATGAGATGAGTTATGGTTAATATCATGGTTGTACCATAGTGGTGAGATGTATTGAGGATGTGTCATACTCTTTTGCACGTTATGTGTTTGATAAAATGTGACTTATGAATTATAATGTTAATGTCATGCCTATTCTAGTATTTTTTTTGGGTTTAGTATTGATATTAGTATCATATATTGGAGTGGTATCAGATTGTGGGTTGATCTTGATGCGGGTTTGTCACGCCCCAGTCCTAAAATACGTAGGACCAGGAATACGTGACACGCCAGCTACACATTCGACCAGACTCTGGTCTGACTCGAATACGTATAAGCTATAAAATATAAATGGCACAAACTAGATATCCCATAAATGTAAACCTCTATGTCTCAATCCACAATGCACAGCAGTATACAAGAAAGAGCTATATGTGCTAGAGTCGGCCGCCCAATAATACACAAACTCGAGTAGACTCGAGAAAAGATGAGTCTACCAAACTAGGCTATAACAGCAGATGAATAATCAATATAAATAACCATATTGCCGGTAGAAATGATGTGAGTACCTGGTACAATGCCCGCAAGACATGCAACTCCATCATCAACTCCAAATGCTCCGTGATCATCTATGCTGCAAAACTGGCAGGGAACCAGGTCCTCAGAGGGACGTAACAGGATACAAAAATACAGCAATGCCAAGTAAATAGAAAAATGCAAGTGCAACGACAGGGTACTCTATCATAACCAAACAAGTGAGACACAGTTTGAAGATAATGTTCGACGCGTGGGCTATCTAAAATAAAACCATAGCTCCGAACACAGAGACACACGGGAAGTACCATAGCTCCGAGCACAGAGTCACACGGGTGATACAACTATACTAGATACAGGATCACTACAGAATTAGTACATGTACATATATAAGCGCGTACAAAGGAGCCCAAACGTCTAGTAACTGTCTTCCCCATCCCAAGCGATCAATGATGGTGCGCTGAACCTGAACCTCTATCTAACAGTCTCGACACACAGAAATAATTCAACAGACGCAACCCTAAGGTCGTCCCAGTCTCTGGTCATGATATCAGTATCAGGATACAGGAATCTGGCACGATCACAGTGTATGAGTGTGTCCTGGGGTGTCGATGTACTCAGTACGTGCATCGAGGTACTATGAAGCATCTAACAATTATTCTAAGACGTTACGACGAACGTCTGCACCCGGTTGTGATCCGGACGCGAAGTATCGAACGTTAACATAAATATGCGCACAATGTACATTAAGAACTACTAATATCTGAAATCTGAAATACAGGGTGGCAAGGTACACTTGCCTGCGTGCGGCTGCTGATGACGGGGTTCCGGTACCGCATCCAAGCCCTCAGGTCCCGCAGTACCTAGAGATGAGATACAAACCAATAATCAATCATCTATTCCATGACAGACAGGGATGCTACACACACCTACACCTAAACACAGTCTCAGCTACGACTCACAGGGACAAGACACTAGGGGGGTTGACCACAGTTGACTATCGGTACGATACGTCAAATCATCTAGTCATCAGAACATTATCATTGACCAATCCTCATTCTAACCATATTCATCACGTGGTTCAGTAGTTCAGGTATGCTTATTCCTCGACAATAATTTCTTATTAAATATTTGGTCTTCCTTTATACAACCATCATTATCATTTCACCCAAAATCATTGTTCATCAATGCACATAAATTAATATGATAAACCCTGAATCTCAATGCCTATTATTTAAATCCATTTTATAAACTTATGAAGGACGATCCCTAAAATTACCTCTATAATTTATTTAGCATTTTACCACCATGTAATATATCCAGGTCATTTAGTTATAAATAACGTACTAAACTCCCATGCGAAACATTTAATTTCATTCTATTTATGTAAATAACAACCCTAACCTACATAACACATGATCCTCCATAATTAACACAAGATCAAAAATCTATACTACACCTTCATAAACCCTAAAAGCATCATAAATCCTAATCTCATGTTGATATCCCATGATCATCAAACTACACCACACTTATCCCAATATAATTCCTAATCAACATATTCAACCATATTCTCAAGTCATTATAATCAACATTACCCTTAACATTAACCTAAATCACATCATTAAATACAAGGTTCAAGTAATACACTACAGTAAACATATATATCAACAAAAAGAGGGGGAGGGAGTCGACCTCGACGTGGCTCACAGTCCGGAGGGGGTGATGGTCAGCAGGGTGGTGGTCGTGGAAGCTGGACAGTAGAGTCGGAGCAGGCCAGAGCAATGGCTTCCGGAGGGGGGAGGTGCACAGCCTGTGGTGGTGGTGGTGGTGAAGCCCGTGGTGGTGGTAATAAAACCCGTAGTGGTGGTGGTGGTGATGGTGATCTCGGGGTGGTGGTGATGGTGATGAAGCCCGTGGTGGTGGTGATGGTGATCTCAGGGTGGTGGTGATGGTGGTGGTGAGACCTGACGGGGAGGAGAAGGCCGGATGAGGAAGGAGGTCGGATGGGAGTAGGCCGGAGTGGCGCTGTCGGACTGAGTTGGTCGGCCGGACGGGGGAGAACTACACAGGCGGAACAGGGTGCTCAAACTGGCCGGAGCAGTCGACTCTGTCGGCCGCAGGCGGGTCAGGGGGAGCTGCACAGCTGGAGCGGGGTGTCGGGTGCACAGCAGGCCGGACGGGGGAGCTGTTGTGGAGGTGATATCGGGTGCGGGGTGCACCGCCGGAGTCGGGGGCGGTCATTCGGCAGTAGGCGGGTCAGGGGGAGCTGCAGGCCAGAGTCGGTTCAGTCAGCCGGAGCTAGATCGGTCGACCGGCCGGTGAGTTCTTCAGGAAGAAGAAAGGAAGAAGAAGAATAAAGGAAGAAGAAAAAAAGAAATTTGTATGGGAAATAATATGGAGGAGGGAGGAGAGAGAGAGAGGGAGTGTGGTTCCCAATGTCTATGAATTAGGGCCGGCTTGGGAGTTGTGATGAGGTTGATGGTGATATTTTATAGGGAGGTGTGTGAGTGATGTGTAGTGGGGATGCTCTCATTTAAATTGGAGGGCTAGGATTTAACATGAAGGCTTGGTTTCTTCATGCAAAGGAAGGGGAGAAGGTTGACTACGGTCAACAAATGGTAACCTCTCCATTTGGCCTTGGTCAATGAGGTGAGGACACCTAAAATCAATAAATTGCAACTAAGTCCCTTAAATTCGGGAAATTGCACGAACACATAAAATAATGCAAAAATTATGGGGAAAATGGTGCTTGACGATTTGCATGGTGAGGAGGTGTTGTGTGTGTGGCATGGGTTTAATTAAATAGGCATTGGGATTAATTGGGGATTAAAATATGATTAGACAAAATTGGTATCCCCAATTTAAATAGAATTAAAGTGTCCCGCACTTTTAAATTAAATGGGGGCACTTGGGATCAAAATTCAAAAATGACACAAAGGTCAAAAATGGTGGGGGCTTGGAGTCAGTCTTGGACCCTTTAGTTGGTCTGGCTCAACGGATTAAATTGGTATCACAAAATTGGGGGTAACGACACAGGTGTCCGATACGGAATTAAATATGGATTTTAGGATACGGGAAGTTGTGCAATTAATTTAAGGCACAACGGATTTGATTTTTGTGTGACGAAAAATCCAGTGCCTAAATTGGCGAGTCAAGTCAGAAGTACAATAGTCCGATGGAATTTATGGGCTGATATTGGGCTCCGAATAATTAAACAATGATAGGGCGCTCCAAGGGTTTAATTAAATGAAATAACATACAAGTCTACTCTAAACCTCAACATCTACTGCTAATCCAAAATTTTCCAAATCCAAACCTGACTATCTATAGAATAAATCGAGGGGGTTTACATTACTCCCAACTCAGAAAAATTTTGTCCCCGTAATTAAAAGTAAAGCACGATAATAGCTAAAAGAATTTTAAAACAACTAGTAATCAATGTCGTACGTAAATTCGTACCTTGGTCCTCAGATAAGTACGGGAACCGCTGTCGAATAGAATCCTCGTGCTCCCAAGTAGACTCGCCTGGTGAATGGTGCTTCCCTGCAACTCTGACCAGTCGAATAGTCTGCCCTCTCAAAGTCTTCTCGCTGTGATCGAGGATCTCAACTAGCTGCTCTACGTAAGACAGACTAGGCCCGACTATAATCTTCGAATGATCAAGCACGTAGCCAGGGTCTGCGATATATCTCCTCAGCTGCGATACGTGAAATACGTCATGCACTTCCTCTAATGATGGAGGCAATGCAAGACGGTAAGCCACTTCGCCAACTCGTTCCAAGATGTCAAAAGGCCCGATGTACCTCGGACTCAGCTTGCCTCTACCTCCGAATCTAATGGTACCCCGAGTAGGCGATATCCCCAAAAATACATGTTCACCCTCCTTGAACTCCAATGGTCTGCGGTGCGCATCTGCCCAATATTTCTGTCTGTCCTGTGCTGCACGCAGGTGGCTCTGAATCTGCTTGACCTTCTCCATTGTCTGAGTCACCAACTCTGGACCAAGTATCTGACACTCTCTCACGTCACTCCAACAAACTGGCGACCTACATTTTCTGCCGTACAGTGCCTCATACGGTGCCATCTGTATGCTAGCCTAGTAACTATTATTGAAGGAGAATTCCACCAAGTGTAGGTGGTCCTCCCAAGATCCTCCAAAATTAATCATGCACGATCTCAACATATCCTCTAATATCTGCATCGTGCGCTCTGACTGACCATCAGTCTGTGGAGGATATGCAGTGCTGAACTTGAGACGAGTTCCTAGGCTCTCCTGCATACTCCGCCAAAAATTTGACGTGAATCTGGAATCACGATCCGATACGATGCTGACAGGCACTCTATGTAGTCATACTATCTGCCTAATATACATGTCAGCTAATATTTCTGTGGACTGCCCAACTCTGAAGGGCAAGAAATGTGCAGACTTGGTGAGTCTGTCTACGACAACCCAAACTGCATCCTTTCCGCTAGGGCTCCGCGGAAATCCTGTGACGAAGTCCATGGTAATGTGTTCCCACTTCCACTCGGGAATGGAAAGCGGCTGCAATAATCCCGCAGTCCTCTGATGTTCAGCCTTGACTTGCTGACAAACTAAATATTTCGCCACGAATCTTGCAATTTCTCTCTTCATCCTATGCCACCAGAAGTGTTGCCTCAAGTCGCGGTACATCTTCGTACCCCCGGGATGAATGGAATAAATCGAGCTATGTGCCTCAGTCATCAACTCTTGGCGTAGCTCGCCATTCGAAACATATAGGCGATCTCCACACCTCAACATTCCGTCTTTATGACTCCTGAGTCCCGTCTGTATGTCGGCCTCTGTCCTCTCTCGTAGACGTCGAAATCTCGCATCTGTGGGCAGGGCTGCCCTGATCCTCTCAATCAGTGTAGACTGAACCTCGAGACTGGCCATCTGTCCATCCATGCCTGGCAATACAATCTCAATCCCAAGCTCCTGGAGATCCTCTAACATTTGCCGCTGAGCCATCAAAAAGTATGCCATGGGTTTCCTGCTTAAGGCATCTGCTACGACATTCGCCTTGCCAGGGTGGTACTGCAACTCAATGTCATAATCTGTCATCAACTCTAGCCAGCGTGTCTACCTCATATTGAGCTCCTTCTGCGTATAGACGTACTTTAGGCTTTTATGATCTGTGTAAATCTCAACACGCTCACCTTAAAGGTAATGTCTCCATAGCTTTAGTGCAAATATCACTGCAGCTAGCTCCAAGTCGTGCGTTGGATAGTTCTTCTCATGAACTCTCAGCTGTCTAGATGCGTAGGCTATCACCTTGCCGTGTTGCATCAGTACACATCCCAATCCGCTCCCAGATGCATCACTATACACTACAAATCCTCCTGATCCTGAAGGTAGTGTCAGAATCGGTGCTGATGTCAGCCGCTTTTTCAGCTCATCGAAAGCCGCCTGACACTCATCGATCCAGATAAACTCCTCGCCCTTACACGTCAGTCACATCATAGGCGCAGCTATCCTCGAGAAGTTTTCCATGAACCTTCGATAATATTCGGCAAGTCCGAGGAAACTCCTAACCTCTGTAACTGATGTAGGGGTAGGCCATGTCTCAACTGCAGCTACCTTCTCCGGGTCAACTGCTAGTCCATCTTCGGTAATTTTGTGTCCCAGGAAGGGTACCCTATCCAAACATAACTCACATTTGCGGAGCTTGGCGTACAGCCTCTTCTGCCTCAGCGTCTCCAACACGATCCTAAGATGTCTCTCGTGCTCCTCCTGGCTCTTAAAATATACCAAGATGTCGTCGATAAATACCACCACGAACTTGTCTAAGTACTGGTGGAAGACGTTGTTCATCAAACACATAAATACAGCTGGCGCGTTGGTTAAACCAAACGGCATGACTAAAAACTCATAGTGGCCATACTTCGTCCGAAAGGCCGTCTTCTGGATGTCCTTTCTCCGTACCTAGATCTGATGATAATCGAATCTGAGATCAATCTTCGAGAATACACATGCACCACTAAGCTGATCAAATAAATCATCGATGTGCGGCAATGGGTACTTGTTCTTTATTGTTACTGCATTAAACCCTACAATCGATACACAAACATACCGTCCCTGAAATTAATATGCAAACGTACTGTCTCGTCCTTCTTCGGCACCATACGATGGGTACTCCCCATGGAGAAACACTAGCCCGACTGAAACCCTTGTCTAAGAGATCCTCTACTATGGACCTTCAACTCAGCCAACTCCATCGGTGCTAGTCTGAAGACGGGAAAAATAACTGGCTCGGCTCTTGGAGTCAACTCCGTAATAAACTCTTTCTGTCAGGTGGCAGGCCTAAAAGATTCTCTAGAAACACATCCTCAAACCCTGATATAATATGGTGGTACACTAGTTCACCTCCTGCGTTGTATACCCCTAAGGTAGATGGGCACCATGCTCCCAGGCTCTCTGAAGAAACTCAAACTCAGGGTAATCCGATGGTCTAAGGATGACACAACCACGACGGCAATCAAGCATTGCGTGGTATTGGCTCAACCAATCCATGTCTAGGATAATGCCATAGTCTAGACTTTAACCTCAAGATAAATTTTCCTGTTCTATTTTCAGCATCAATCCCCAGAAGAAAATGTTTTCTTGCCTAATGTATAATTTCTCTTCTCCTCAAGTTTTTCCCTAGAATTTTATTCCTCGAATTTCTTTTTTTCGTTATTTATCTCTCCAAGTCACAAGTACAATAATGGTATCACTCAAGCACATACTAGAATTCCTGGAATCCGATCATTATCTTCCAAGTGAGATCCTAAAATTTCATCTCCTCTAGCTCATAATCATCGTTCCTAGCATTGCTATCATATACAACCACTAGTTTCCATCATCAGGCTATGTATTTCCATAAATTATTCTAAGTCATGATCAACAATCCTTCTAGCTCTCAGTACTTCCAAGATCACTGCTACCTCAAGCACGGGTAGGGTACTACTGGGTCCAACTCTCTTACCAACCTTCCACACTAGTTCTAGAATCCAAAGAATCCATCAATCTATCCTGATAAGGTAACAATCTTCTCAGAGAAAGGTATACAAATTCTGTCTTCTGTCGTCTGGTCTTTAATCTTCTTCTGAAGGAAAATCATCAGTCACAACCATTCATCTTCTCGAACAATAGGGGACGAGAAACAAGGATAGCGATATTAACGAAGATTGAACGAATGCAAATTGGAAGTCCAAGGGCGATAATCACATACAAAGAGTTTTTAAAATCGATTATGGATTGAGATCCTATTCAACAATCATAATATCTATTCCTAATTTGCAGGCTCACTTGGCACAGTCAGGTGACCAAGACGATTTAAATCAGACCTGCATGGGCCACCACAAAAACATGTCTCGCCCCAGTCCCAAAATACGTAGGACCAGGAATATGTGACATACCAGCTACGCATTCGACCAGACTCTGGTCTGACTCGAATACGTATAAGCTGTAAAATATAAAGGGCACAAACTAGATATCCCATAAATGTAAACCTCTATGTCTCAATCCATAATGCACAACAGTATACAAGAAAGAGCTATATGTGCTAGAGTCGGCCGTCCAATAACACACAAACTCGAGTAGCCTCGAGAAGAGATGAGTCTACCAAACTAGGCTACAACAGCAGATGAATGATCAATACAAATAACCATAATGTCGGTAGAAATAATGTGAGTACCTGGTACAATGCCCGCAAGACATGCAACTCCATCATCAACTCCAAAAGCTCCGTGATCATCTATGCTGCAAAACTGGCAGGGAACCAGGTCCTCAGAGGGACGTAACAAGGTACAAAAATATAGCAATGCCAAGTAAACAGAAAAATATAAGTGCAACGATAGGGTACTCTATCATAACCAAACAAGTGAGATACAGTTTGAAGACAATGTTCGACGCGTGGGCTATCTAAAATAAAACCGTAGCTCCGAATACAGAGACACACGGGGCGTACCGTAGCTCCGAGCACAGAGTCATACGGGTGATACAACTACACTAGATACAAGATCACTACAGAATCAGTATATGTACATATATAAGTGCGTACAGAGGAGCCCAAACGTCTAGTAACTGTCTTCCCCATCCCAAGCCGTCAACGATGGTGCGCTGAACCGGAACCTCTATCTAACAGTCTCGACACACAGAAATAACTCAACAGACGCGACCCTAAGGTCGTCCCAGTCTCTGGTCATGATGTCAGTATCAGGATACAGGAATCTGGCACGATCACAGTGTATAAGTGTGTCCTGGGGTATCGATGTACTCAGGTACGTGTATCGAGGTACTATAAAGCATCTAATAATTATTCTAAGACGTTACGACGAACGTCTGCACCCGGTTGTGATCCGGACGTGAAGTATCGAACGTCAACATAAATACGCGTACAATGTACATAAAGAACAACTAATATCTAAAATCTGAAATACAGGGTGGCAAGGTACACTTACCTGCGTGCGGCTGCTGATGACGGGGTCCCGGTACCGCGTCCAAGCCCTCAGGTCCCGCAGTACCTAGAGATGAGATACAAACCAATAATCAATCATCTATTCCATGACAGACAGGGATGCTACACACACCTACACCTAAACACAGTCTCAGCTATGACTCACAGGGACAAGACACTAGGGGGGTTGACCACAGTTGACTATCGGTACGATACGTCAAATCATCTAGTCATCAGTACACTATCATTGACCAATCCTCATTCTTACCATATTCATCACGTGGTTCAGTAGTTCAGGTATGCTCATTCCTCGACAGTAATTTCTTATTAAATATTTGGTCTTCCTTTATACAACCATCATTATCATTTCACCCAAAATCACTGTTCATCAATGCACATAAATTAATATGATAAACCCTGAATCTCAATACCTATTATTTAAATCTATTTTATAAACTTATGAAGGACGATCCCTACACTCACCTCCATAATTTATTTAGCATTTTACCACTATGTAATATATCCAGGTCATTTAGTTATAAACAACGTACTAAACTCCCATGCGAAACATTTAATTTCATTCTATTTATATAAATAACAACCCTAACCTACATAACACATGATCCTCCATAATTAACACAAGATCAAAAATCTATACTACACCTTCATAAACCCTAAAAGCATCATAAATCCCAATCTCATGTCGATATCCCATGCTCATCAAACTACACCACACTTATCCCAATATAAATCCTAATCAACACATTCAACCCTATTCTCAAGTCATTATAATCAACATTACCCTTACTCAACATTAACCTAAATCACATCCTTAAATACAAGGTTCAAGTAATACACTACAGTAAACATATATATCAACAAAGAGAGGGGGAGGGAGTCGACCTCGACGTGGCTCGCTGGCCGGAGGGGGTGATGGTCAGCAGGGTGGTGGTCGTGGAAGCTGGACAGTGGAGTCGGGGCAGGCCGGAGCAATGGCTTCCGGAGGGGGGAGGTGCACAGCCTGTGGTGGTGGTGGTAAAGCCCGTGGTGGTAGTGATGAAGCCCGTGGTGGTGGTGATGGTGATCTCGGGGTGGTGGTAATGGTGATGAAGCCCATGGTGATGGTGATGAAGCCCGTGGTGGTGGTGATGGTGATCTCAGGGTGGTGGTGATGGTGGTGGTGAGACCTGACAGGGAGGAGAAGGCCGGATGAGGGAGGAGGTCGGATGGGAGTAGGTCGGAGTGGCGCTGCCGGACTGAGTTGTTCGGCCGGACGGGGGAGAACTACACAGCCGGAGTGGGGTGCTCGAACTGGCCGGAGCGGTTGGCTCTGTCGGCCGCAAGCGGGTCAGGGGGAGCTGCACAGCTGGAGCGGGGTGTCGGGTGCACAGCAGGCCGGACAGGGGAGCTGCTGTGGAGGTGATGTCGAGTGCGGGGTGCACCGTCGGAGTCAGGGGCGGTCAGTCGACAGTAGGCGGGTCAGGGGGAGCTGCAGGCCGGAGTCGGTTCAGTCGGTCAGAGCTGGATCGGTCGGCCGACCGGTGAGTTCTTCAGGAAGAAGAAAGGAAGAAGAAGAATAAAGGAAGAAGAAAAGAAGAAATTTGTATGGGAAATAATATGGAGGAGGGAGGAGGGAGGAGGGAGGAGAGAGGGAGTGTGGTTCCCAATGTCTAGGGATTAGGGCCGACTTGGGAGTTGTGAGGGTGATGGTGATGTTTTATAGGGAGGTGTGTGAGTGATGTGTGGTGGGGATGCTTTCATTTAAATTGGAGGGCTAAGATTTAACATGAAGGCTTGGTTTCTTCATGCAAAGGAAGGGGAGAAGGTTGACTACGGTCAACAAATGGTAACCTCTTCATTGGCCTTGGCCAATGAGGTAAGGACACCTAAAATCAATAAATTGTAACTAAGCCCCTTAAATTCGGGTAATTGAACGAACACATAAAATAATGCAAAAATTGTAGGGAAAATGGTGCTTGGTGTGGTGAGGGGGTATTGTGTGTGTGGCATGGGTTTAATTAATTGGGCATTGGGATTAATTGGGGATTAAAATAGGATTAGACAAAATTGGTATTCCCGATTTAAATAGAATTAAAGTGTCCCGCGTTTTTAAATTAAATGGGGGCACTTGGGATCAAAATTTGAAAATGACACAAAGGTCAAAAATGGTGGGGACTTGGAGTCAGTCTTGGACCCTTTAGTTGGTCCGGCTCAACGGGTTAAGTTGGTATCACAAAATTGGGGATAACGACACAGGTGTCCGATACGGAATTAAATATGGATTTTAGGATACGGGAAGTTGTGCGATTAATTTAAGGCACAACGGATTTGATTTTTGTGTGACAAAAAGTTCAGTGCCTAAATTGGCGAGTCAAGTCAGAAGTACAATAGTCCGATGGAATTTATGGGCTGATATTGGGCTCTGAATAATTAAACAATGATAGGGCGCTCCAAGGGTTTAATTAAATGAAATAACAGACAACTCTACTCTAAACCTCAACATCTGCTGCTAATCCAAAAATTTTCAAATCCAAACCTGACTATCTATAGAATAAATCGAGGGAGTTTACAGGGTTGGTTGAAAGGGGTATATACTGTATTGGATGAACTATGGTGTATCTGTTATTGTCTGTGCAGGCAGAAACTTTGAGGGTAGCCTTAGTACAGTTGCCACAACTGCTACTGTTGGCAGCAAGGGTCGAGATGGAAGTGTGGGGGCCTCGGGTTTCAGGTCTGCAGGGTGTATCATATGTGCAGGCCTAAGTAATGTTTGATACCAAGTATTTTGCTAAGTTTGTCCAATACAATCTTTGGTGATTGTTTCAGTTCAAAAATAAGAAGAAGGGGGAGAGTGGTCTATGACAACAAGTTTGTATACCTGGGTTCTCAGGTCTTGGAGTAAGGGTTGCCAACTTATGTGATGTATCAGTAGGATACCTGACTAAGTAGGCAATATTGCCGACCTTATGTTAGTGCTCATGGAGTTGGGTGTTTCAGTTGTATCAAGTAACTGATACCTGATGCAGTTGCATCTAGGGGAGTATTAGGTTTCAGTGGGGGTGTTCAGACCTGAGCAAGGGTTGCTCATCTCAGAGTATTCAGTTAGAGGGGTTATTGTGGTGGTTATATTTGAGTGAAGGATGGGGGGGAACTTGCAATATAGCAAGTAACAAGTTAGTATGGGATAGAAAACTTGTGACTACAACCAATTTAGTTGCATAAACCATTTTAGCTTCATGTATACTAGGAACACAACAACTAAGACTTGGGGGTGGGGGGGGGGCTCGAGTTGAGTATCCAGGATTCTTAGGTATAGCAGTGTACCTGGTGGTGGGAGGTAAGTTCCTTGTTAGGGGTGTAACAGGATATCAATATTAGAGGGGAGAGTGTCAGATGGGTCCCTATATGATAGCCAAGAATTATCAGTTAAGGTGTGATTTGATACCATGTCATTAAAAGTTAGGCTAAGTTTCAAGAAGTGACTGATACCTTAGAGTATCAGTTAAGGTGGGGGTAAGATAGGATATCTGTCAAGCACTTTACTAAGGTAATGAGTTAGGCCAAGAGGTTAGTAGGTAATATAGTATGGGTATATATGTATATAAGTTATATATATTAGTAGTAACTAGTATAAGACTAATATTGACTAGTATACCTTAGTATGACCGAGAAGACCAAGTATAGCAAGGTATTAACTTAGTTAACATAGTATTGACTAGTATTAATTAATATAAACCTAAAAATGGTATAGAAACATCAACATTAGCTAGTTAAACATATTTATCATTTTATATCACCAATAAATATTGATATTCCATCTTTAGGACTCTTAGACTCCAGTTGAGCACTGTTTACTGTTTCTTACACCGGATACCAGGCGAGTACATTCTCTGACAGTTTTTGTTATTTTGTTGATTACTATGATTCTAGTTCTGTAGTGTTATACATGATTCCTGACACAGTGGATACATGGGCTAGTATTATAGATACCTGTCATGAGGAGTCATGATTGGATCCATCGTACTAGCTGAAAATGGAAAGATATTAGCAAGTTATGTGATCATACTCTACCTTACATGTATCATATCTCATCCCACATATCACAAAGGGTGTAGCCTAACCATATTACATGCCTCATAGCATGTTATATATTATTATCCTGACTTTTGTTCGCATAATAGATAACCAGACGGTTAGCCTGACCTCACATGTATCCTAACTAATTATATATAACAAGCATGATCTAGTCCCAAGTCGATCACATAGCAAAATAATATTTTAAGGCACTTAGCTAGTGTTTATATTCCTTTATTCCAGTTCATACATTGCTAGTATTCACATCTATCTGTTTTTACTGCTTACTTTTACCAGTGTACTCATTGATAATTATTTCTCTATGATATGATGATTGTCTCTCTAGTTTTTCTTACATTCCAGTATTTTATTCCATCATGTATATTCTTTACTCACTAATTTATAGTTTTTATCAATGTAATTGGAATTGCTGTTAGTATTTGTGCTTCGTTCAAATCCTGACTGGATAACATTTTTCAGAGAATCTCGAGAACTTTTGTCCCACATACTATGGATCGGGGGTAGACGAGGGTTACATCTAGGAGCCTCAGGAGGATCCCGTTCCAGTAGAGGATCCATTAGTAGTGACTTAGTACCTAGCATTTATATTGTATTGGGATGGTTCCACTTTGAGATATTTAGAGTTACACTATTTGAGACTTATGTTGTTTTGAGTTATCTAGACTCTTAGACTTATTGTTATTGTTTGAGATATTTATTTCTAAACTTGTGTTAGAATTTTTTTATATTATTTTATATCTTTATCGTGCCATTTATCTTCCTATAGATATTATTATGATTGATTATTGGTTGACTTTATATTTATATTATATATTCATCTTGTCCTCCTTATGGAGTTGAGATCATTGATAGGTTATATATATTATTGTGAGATGTGTTAGTTTATATTGTGACCTAGATAGCGTTCTACCGCCGATGCTGTGGCGTAGGCTGGACGTACCCACGACTCATGCCCAATTTCCCGGTACGGGTTGTGACATAAGAACCATACTTCTTTTTATCTTGGAGACAATCCATAATTCAACCAATCTAAGAGACTCTACCCAAATATATGAAAATTATTCCAATCCAAACAACTTATGTACTATTGTCGACCAACCTGCTAACAAAGAAAACAACCAATAGTCTAGGGTCAAAGTTTATCTACCAAAAGATCATTACCTCAAAAAGCTATACTCGATAAAATTATTCTCAGTTGCATCATATTCGATGAAGCTAATCCAAATGACTTTTATAGTCCAAATCTCGAATCTATAATGTAAATTTTACCAATGCAAATTCAAAATTATCAGTTTGTCACTTCATAGTCCATAAATAATAAACTTACCCAAATTATATTCTTATATCATACTCGAGTTTAAATTTGCGCATGAAACAATGTTAACTATTCTAAAATTGTAAATCCAATTTAGTTAACTTCAATAGCCCATCCTTTATGATCTTTATTCTTAATTCTTCCCCAACTTAAAATCAATTTTCATCCATTCAATTATTTGTACAATACAATTGACTTATTTACCAATCAATAAGATAAATATATTCCTGTAAATCATTCGATTGAATCTACTTTGCAAAATCTATTCCGATAAAATATGGGTTAACTTAGCAATTCACATTAACCATCAACTTTTTTTGCATCACATCAGTCGACGTCTCATAAAGAATTTCTACATTCGCTAAACTGGATGCAACAAATATCCACATATTACCATATATACTTAGGGCACCTAATCAAGCTAAAGATCATCCAGCATCAGCAATCATACCATATTAGTCTATATGACAAAAATCACATAAATTAATTATACTTCAAAGAGTTTTATATGTTAAAGCAATTGTTATCCATATGACTACAATACCTACGGTCAATGTTTGTCACTTCTTAATAAACCTCAATCCTTCAAACATACATGTTTATATACAAAACTATCAATTACATTAAGCTCAATTTTTACTTCATTGATGCTACCTTTGAACTAGGCATGTGAATAACTATTTTTCACCTCATGTCAATTTAGTTTTTGACTATCTTAGGTCAAGGGCATAACTCTCCATATCATTTGGATCATTAGTAAATATCCTAAGTAACTTTTAATTATGTCGTTGATGTGCAATATACAATGTTTATCCAACCAATTCCAATCATCATTTGATATATGATCTACATTTTTTTTCTAATAAGTCATCAATAGTAATACGCAACCATTTGTACTGAATTTACAAACTTTTACCCAACCGATTTCATCACCATTTAATACATAATCTATTTAGTTATTCCCATCCAAGTCATTTATTTTACACTTTTGAATTCTTATCAAACATAATATCAAACTTTTAAGCTCTTGTTCCTGATCATTCGAACTCAATTTACCAAAGAATACTTGAAATCGTAATATAACAAGGCATAACTCCCAACTAAATCTTGGTACTATCTCATCCCTCACAGATAGACTTATTACTATTATTACAAAAAGGTAAAAGAACATATCATTACTAAAAGGGTCAAAGCATATACTACTCAGAAAATAAGCCATTACTGACACCTTACTTCTCTTCTCATTGATCCAACGTCCATTCTAGACTATCCTTCATGTAGTGGTCTTGTCGACTACAAATATAATATTCATTTTCTCAAAGTATGAAATATAACCAAGCCAATACACAAGAATCTACTTAAGATTTTTGCTGATCCCATTCATTATAGTTGCAAGCTCATTTTCTTTCTAACATACAATACCATAATTCACAACTGGTTACATCACAACTACTGGATTTTCTTTATTCCCACATTCAACGTATCCTTTACAGATTATCTTGTCATACTATTGCATCAAATTATTTGTTGTGTTTCTTGATGTCACCATTAGTCAATAAAATATACCCATGATATCACAACATATATAGACTTATTGTATGGAACATCCACCAGAACATCAAGGAGGGTAAAGGGACTTGCAATCGTGGAGGAAACTTAGAAATGAAATAAATCAAATGAGGATCCAAGAAAGTAAAGTCATAAACTGATACCATTATGTCACGTCTTGGTTATGTAGAATCTAAAAGTCGTCACTGGACATGATATCGTACAAGTCTAATTTGTACTTGTACAAGGCTAGAAAGAACACAATTGTTAATTTATCTCAAAAATAAAGATATTGTAGCAAAAATAAGCAAATAAATTAAAGTCACATTAAGATATGTAAAAATATATCTTTTATTGTTAATTGTAGCTGGATACATGGATCTCAACTAAAACTTGCTGATTTGGCTTATAACTCATTGATACAAAAGATTTACAATATTTTATACATATGCCATTTATTATTGAAGATAATATCTTTACAAATAAGCTTCAACTTGTCCAATAAATTTTTTGATTCCTTAGAACTATCCAAGTGCTTGAGGAGAAGGGGGTTAGTACATTGGAGAATGCATTGGTGAGCGTCCGTAACCTGGCTCATCTAAAATCAACACAATAATCATGTGGCAACAAACATTATTAATAGTGATCTATTCTTACCTTTGGATCAATTAATAATTCATATATGATTAGGAATATAAAAAATAAAATAACTTTCACTATACGATGATTTTGACCCACGATCAATTTTCCTTTCCTGTAAATATGGATCAACTTACTCTGTCTACATAAGACATCAATATAAATGCAACCTATCTATATGAAGGTCATTGGTGACACACCATCTTGGAGTATTTATGGTAAGACGATGATCCTTCCAGTAAAGGTAGTGAGTCCCACTAGAGATCATAAATTATCCATGATAGTACGTTAGCATGTACAACTATCCATGTTCCCTTTTAGCCTAATCGGTTCTATGTCCACATATACCGTTAGAGGAAAGAAAATCTTGTGCACAAGTCGTCCATGACCATGCATGCATATGCAACTTAGCTATTAAACATATAACATGCATGACAACATAAAACTTAAATATACAATACATTCATATTTTATTTCCATATTTCCTCGAGCCATCGCTAGTAACTTTTACCTCATAATCCAGTGAATTTCCTCGAGTCATTGCACTCGTAACTCTTACTTCCCAATCATGGGACTTACTATATATGTCGACTCAATGGTCCCAATTTTTTTCATAGGTCTATTACTTTGTTACAATAGTATAATATTTACAGCAGGTTAACAACAATATGCTTACTATATTTATCTTTGAAACTCTTGTTAAAATGCATCATTGATCGAAGAATACAATACCTAAATAAATAAAATCTTTTGTTTAAGATTAAAGATAAATGAGTGAAGGATCAAATCCACTCACCATTATATGAGATGACTTTCAGTTCCCAATCACATAGATTTTTGAATGATTCTACCTCATGAATCTAAAACTAACTAGGCACTTCGAGCTAACAAACCAGCATAATGCACAACACAGAGTAGGATATTATATCATAAGGTATTTGATGAGTTAAAAAAGGTTGACAACTACACCTATATTGACACTACCATCAGGATCAAGGCTTCGTTATCTTCAATGACGCATTAAAAAAAGGCTTGGGTGTGTGTTAAAACCACATAGGAAGGTAGTGTCGTACACATCTTGACAACTACGACTACATAAGAAGAACTATCACATATATGATCTGGAGTTGGCAGTAATAATATGTTGCCTTCAGGTTGTGAAAACATTACTTATATAGAGATGAAGTGGAATCATCGACTACAAGAGTTTAAAATATGTATTACCCAGAAGGAGATTAATATAAGGTAGGGAAGATGGCTTGAGCTAACGAAGGACTTCAACATTACCATATAGTACCACCCAAGAAAGGAAAAAATGGTCGCGGATGCACCGAGAGATATCAAATAGCTATGTACTTTTGACGATGGATGGACCGACACTTGTTAGATGGCTTGGAGAGTTTGGGTATTGAGGTAATGTCACTCCCCAGTACCAGAATACGGAGAACGGAGACATGACATGACTAGCTACAAACTGTGGAGTACACAGGTAACCCGGAGTATGGTCAAGGCTGTAAGTAGACAAGGGAGTGCATACACTACAACGAAAATACCTTTTTATGACATTTGAAAAACTGTTATTATAATATTTAAAAAAAGCGTTACAAAGATTCATAAAAGCCTCATAATATAACGAATTGGAGAATTTTTTTGACTTATTATAACGTTGTTTTAATATATAAACGTTATATATAGTTCGTACTTATGAGGATTTATATTCGAGCGTTACAAAAGGATGGAAAAAAAATTCCCACGCTCTCAGCCCGCTCTCTTTTCTTGCTTCGTTCGAAAAAATTTCGACCCAATTAAAACACCACACGCAAACCACCTACTCCTCATTCGCATCTCCAGCAAACAAACGAGATAACCCCCAAATTCCTCCGCCTCCTTCCAAATCCCTACTTCTCCTCCTCCTCCTTCCAAATCCTAAACCCTAACCCATCTTCTTCTTCTCATCCTCATCTCAGGCAGATAAGAGAACCCCCAAACCCCTCCTCCTCCTCCTCCTTCCAAATCCTTTACCCTAACCCTAGAACCCCCTCCTCTGAACTTGTGCTCGACTACGGGTCCTATTCCCTAACCCTAGAAACCCCCACCCTCCCATCGCAAACCCTAGGGAGCGACGCCAGAGAGGTGGTGGGAGAGCTGGTGGAGGAGGAGGTGGCGGACGGGGAGGCCGGATCGGGCGAGGAGGAGGAGAAGGCGGCAGAAGAGGCGGAGGAGGAGGGGCTCGACGGAGAGAAGGGCGGCAGAGACGGGGCAGAGGAGGAGGAGGGGGAGGGAGGAGAGGAAGGGGATGGGGGAGGAGCGGAGGAGGCGGACGGTCTCCCGGAGGATCTCGAGCGCGTTCATGGGAGGGAGGCTGGTGGGGGTGGTGTCAGCGGCGTGGGGCATTTCGGCAACCTCTACTTGTTGGAGATTGATCAGCTGATGGTGGTGTTATTGTTTGTTTGTCTAATTACTGTTTTCTCATCATGCTTGTATGTTATGAGGAGGAGACATGTATGTTATTTCAGAATCTTTTTTTTTTTTTTTTTTGTTCTTTGGAAACTCTTAGAACACTAATACCAGCAATATATTATGGAATTTTGTCATGTATGTTATTGATTGTTTGTCTAATTACTGTTTTCTCATCATGCTTGTTATGGATTGCATAGTTAGTTAAAATGATAACATGCTGTGTAATTTTGGGGCATATATCACATATGGATTCTTGTTTTTTATTATGATGGTATGTAGTTATTGTTTGATTCATGGAGCACTGATAATAGTTTTTATAGGAGTACAACTAGTTTGTATCAGCAAGGAATTTGAATCGCCACTGAAAAGTATACAAGTCTGAAATCTGTTGAGAAGATAGATAGATAGATACAAGGAATTGAAAGTGAAGGGCCATTCAAATGTTGAGAGTGATTTCGCCTGTCGAAGTCTCGGCCTGCCACGGGACATCAGATGGTGTAGGCTGAGCTAGGCCTTCGTCAGCAGGGAGAGCCCATGCGAAAACCAGTAGGAAATTGCATATGGTGTCGAATCTGGTAGTGAACCCGGTGGTGAAAGGTGCCGCCAAGTCTTCGGAGCTGAAAGTCTATGATGTTGTCCTTAAGCAAGCTGCTCTGGGGAAGCAGCAGCTTTAGTTGAAGTCCAGTGCACCTGTGGATGTGAATCCTGAATTGGTTGTTCTGGGACCCCTCTACTTGTTCAAAGAAGCTTATGATCGATGTGGGCAAGTCTGTGCTGAGCATGCCAAGACCTTCTACTTGGTTTAGTCCTCATGAATCTCAAGAGCTTATTATTTATTTTTTTCCAATGATTTTTGTACAATTAAATGTGGTACATGAACTGGTATTCTAAATTAAAATTATGTCTTTTTTAGGAGCACTGCTGATGACCCCTGAGAGGAGAAAGGCCATTTGGTCTATCTATGGTAACCAATCATACCATTCATTCAATATAGTGACAAGCATGTTTAGTAATAGTTATTCCAATTCTATTGTATAAAAGTTCGTATAAATTGCATACATATAGATACATTGGACCTGGAACTACTATAGTACTAGTTGGCTACAACATCAAACAAAACAAAACAAAACTTGAAAAATGAGGGTTTGAGAAAATGCTTTTTATCAAATGGCAACCTAAACTAGCCCAAAATAATTCATTCAATACTTGAAAACCCACTAACAACCTTTTTAATACCTACTTTTTGTTTTTTTTAAAAAAGCTTTTCGCCTCATTTCCACTTTTGTGTGTGTTTTTTTTTTTTTTTGTGTGTGTGTGTGGGGGGGGGGGGGGGGGGGGGGGGGGTGGGGGTGGGGGGGGGGGGTGGAGAAGTTAATTTTTATATCAAATAATCTGGTTGGTATAATCTAGAATAGCATGGATAAGTCAGTTAAGGTTTAGTTTTACTAATTTTCTCTGAGTAGTCTTTTCTCTAATAATCTTCATTTTCAGTATTATAAGTTATCATGATACAGTATATATGTGAACGGACAATTGTAAGATATAAGATGACATTTAGGTTG
The DNA here is from genome assembly GCA_036927795.1 of Iris macrosiphon. Classification (NCBI taxonomy): domain Eukaryota; kingdom Viridiplantae; phylum Streptophyta; class Magnoliopsida; order Asparagales; family Iridaceae; genus Iris; species Iris macrosiphon. The sequence continues at coordinate 126,923,670 of JAYESA010000006.1, read as the reverse complement.
TGGACAACATTGACAAATTCATATACAAATTTAAGTGGTCATCTTCTTTCCTTATGAATCTAAAAGAGTTATTTTTTATCAAAATGATTTTAAATTTCTAGAGGTACTGAAATGTAATTACGGTCCTGAAGTTGATGTCTGGAGCGCAGGACTCATCATATACATCGTGCTTTGTGGACACGTATCTGATGGTACCGTGCCGAACATGCTTGTCATAGCCAATGTTGAAATTATTAAACCCAAGTTTGCAGCTGCAGAGCATATATCTCAGGTTAGATCGTTGTCAAACTATTCTTTTTTGTGCTGAGTTTCTACATTTTACTTTTTATATTTTGTTCTTTGACGCATGCATGGCCAACTATTGTTCTGGTAGGAGGAAATTTAGATTCTATATTTGAATCTTATTGCACAAGGAAAGGAGCGTTGTCGATTTTTTTTTTCTTTCTTATTAAAGTAATGCCTTTAAGCAAATATTCATAAAGCCGCTACTTAAACTTATTGCCAAACTATCGTTCTTTTTCAAAGTCGTGTTATGAAAACGGATTTCAATTCAACTTTGTAATTTCAGGTCTGAAATCTTAACTCGTGTTTTCAAACTATTTCTCTAATGAAATCGTCTTTTGAAAACACAATTTCAGAAAGAACTGACATTACTAATAAGTTTCAAAAGTATTATTTTTTTTATGGAATATATATTTTGTAGAAGGCATTAATTTTGCCAAAAATTTAAACATCGTCTCTTTCCTTTAGTTCTTCACACTCTGCAGCTGCTTGTTGATTGCACCTATCGATATCAAACACTAAGCTTACCTGGATATTTCATATTGTTCGTATTGTTTATTGAGTTGTATAGCAATCTGTTTATTCTAGTCACCATCTATTTTTGCTGACTTAAGCTTCTTATTCAGAACCATCGAGCATGTGAAGCTTCTTATTCAGAACCAAGATGAGATGATTATAGATGAGTCACATCTTCAGAATACTTACAAATTTCTTGAAAATTAAGCTCTTGCACTCTTCAATTAGCTTAGTAAGTTCATGCTCATCATAGCATGCAAGGGGAAATTTTAATAAATTCCTTCACAATGAGGTCCAAAGTTGGGAAAATTTTCATAAAGGCTGTTCTAATGTATATTTCCTCAGAACATTTTATTGTACTCTCAAGTGGCTAATACTTGTGTTTTACAGAATCAAGACAACATCAACGACCTCGCTTATTGGCTTTCAACAGCATGTACTCTTTATTTCTCCTGTAAAATACTCTTAAAGCAAGCAATGCATCAACTGTGGGTTCAAATCGCAGTAGGAATACAACTATGACGTTGTTTAGTAGAATGGCATGAGTAAGATCTTCATTGCACTCTATTTGTCAATATTTGATAGTCAAAACAATATTACAAAATTTATTATCATATGGCTTTCAGTTTCTTTAACATTTATTTGAAAATGCTAACCTTTGACTAAATTCTGGTTTCAGAGTGCCCGTGCATCTTCGGCAAGAGTTGAGATTTCTAGTGGGTAAAATGGCATGGTAGGCAAGTCCAATGTACAATCTAGAGTCAAAGTAAAATACCCTGCCCTATTATTTAAGCAATACCTAACTTCTTATGTTGAAAAAATATATGGGATGATTCGAGACAATCTGAAGAAAGAGATCAGTCCACTCCTCACAATGTGCATACAAGTATTTCCCCTATCAAAAAATGAGACATAAATTCATAGACCTACAGCTCACAGAATGACTAACTCCTACAAAATTCAAAATCCAGGATCCAAGGTCAGCAAGATCTAGATCAATCAGAGGACCGTCTAGGAGCATTCATTCTAACATAGTAGCAAAACAAGCTCCAAGTGTTCACTGGCAAAGCATTGTGAAGAGTTTGGATCGCATGTTGAGTATATTATGAGAAAATTATGTGAGTAATAATAACTGTCCCAAATATCTATAAACATCAGTAGACACTTAACATTCAGAGATGGGTTCGACTTATGTCTAACTCTTATTTCCCAGGTTCCGTCAATGATTACAAGGAAAATATTCAGCCAAGTATTTGCATTTATAAATGTTCAACTCTTTAACAGGTATTATTCTAAAATCATACAAGGACATCATTGTGCCTATTATAGCTAATGCTGTCAACTAGTTTCATATCACAATAAGATTTTCCTTTTTTTGTTACAGTGATAATAGTTGTATTTTAATATATTGTTTCTAGTTGATTATATTTAGTTTTGAACAACTTCCCTCCTTCCTACCTTCCTCCCTGGGTATCCCATTCATTTGCAGCTTAGTTGTTGGCATGTGTCAGGTACTAGGAATAAATCAAGGAAAGGTTCATATGGGTTAACAATTGATTACCCTTTGTTTCTATTTTAATATTAACATACTATTCATATCAAAGGTATGCAGTATCAATTCCAATAATGATACATACCATTCATATGGTTCTTTTTTGGCATGTCCGGTCCGATAACTGTCCGATACTGAAATTGTGGCTCTCTTTCTAGGTCAGTTAGGCAAGGAAAATTTAAAAAACATTGTGGTACACTAAATGACCATTAATGGATATTTTTGTTTGGGTGGGTGGGTGGGTGGGTTCAAATAGAAACATCTGGGTAACAACCACGGATTAACACGTCTATTGTTAGATGCATTTAATGACTATATAATCAGATTATTGACGGATGAAAGCGACTTAGTTTTACGTCGATGATCTGATAAATTTTGGTACTATCCTTGTCAAATTAGCAACACATTGTCATCGGCATTTACCTGGACAATGACCACAAATACTCCAAATCTATCGTATTGGAACCATGTTTTGGGATGACAAATATGGCACACTTGGCCTTTCTAAAGATGTGAGCTATGCATCCATACTTATTAATTACTTCAATTATTTTGTTCACTTACCAACCAATATCCCAAATCTGATCTAATTTTAAGTGAATATTTGTACAACTATGTTGGTTGTAGATAATTGGAAAGATGAGAGCCTATATGGCCGACGATTCCATGAGCATGCCAAATAATTCTTTCTTGCTAGATGACGACTCAAGGTAAGAACAACTACAAACTTTCAGTAATTATCCAATTAATTTAGTAATAAAACTAAGATTAATTGTAACATGGTTTTAAAAATCTAAATTTGGATATTAATGTAAACATATTTTAAAACAATGCAGCATACCCTTCTTGTTAGATGACATATCTCGGTCAGTGCTCGATATCAACCTCAAGTCCCCCTAAGCTAACATCAAGATTGTGATAGAAATATGGCATTAATTCAAAATAAGGCTGCTTATAATTTATTTTCATTTGCTGTTTCAAAGTCCATGACTATAACTTTTGATGCAATTTCTGTGTGTTCATAAAAAATGGATGTGCATATATGCACCTTCTGAATATGGTTATACCTGATTCCATGCCCTGGTCCACAGGCAATATTTTTTATCTTTATGTTTGTAGTGGCATTTATAATTGAGACACAATCATCCCCTAAACCAATTCAGAAAAACTTTTCTTATTAATATGTGAAAGAAATTAATTAGAGGTGGCTTTTAATATATATGTAACCGACCTGTTCCGATCTGACAATTTCTGTATCGTGACATCCGTGGATTCGCTGATGTGAATGCCATCTGTGTTTGGGCTGTCTCGTGGAGCCCTGACACAGACATCTGATATTCTTACTGTGTTAGACTTAGATATATTGAAGTGCATCTGTTGTGCATTCTCGATGGTCAGGCCCTTCACCCTTAGAGCTCCAGTCGATGGTCAGTGCCTGCAACATAAGGGGTTGATAATTAAAAGCTCAGATTTTCACATGAAATTGTTAAACTTTCATAATTTCTTACCATCTTTTAATAATTATTGACCTATTTTACGAATAATTATTAAAAGATGGTAAGAAATCATGAAGGTTTAACAAAAAATTCATCCACCACACTCTTTCCTTTAGTTCTTAACACTCTGCAGCTGCTTGTTGACTGCACCTGTCTACATCAAACACTAAGTTTACCTGGATATATCATATTGTTCGTATTGTTTATTGAGTCGTATAGCAATCTGTTTATTCTAGTCACCATCTATTTTTGCTGACTTAAGTTTCTTATTCTGAACCAGGATGAGATGATCAAGTCCGACTGTCTATCTACAAGGGAATTGGAGAATGTTTTAGCCGAACCATCAAGGAAGAAGGATTTAGCTCCTTGTTGAGAAGGAACACTACTAATGTCATCCGTTTTTTCCCCTACCCAGGTGCTTCTTTCTACCACCTGTGAAACATGGTTATTTTTTCCTATTGCTTTTTAGGTCTTTAGATATAGATAAAAAAATGTTGTTGATGTTACTGTTGAATTTTCTTTGTATGTACTAATATATTTCTCCAATTTGATTGAATTCTGAAAATTTGAACATGAGTATTATGGATTATTTATGATACGGTTACAGTTTATTTCTCAATGAGAATACTTTTCTAATGAAAATACTGCTGCAGCACTAATATTCTGTTAGAGATCATTATCTTTAATACTCTTCTAGACCGTATTGTGTGTTTCTCTATCAGATGGTTTTTCAGTAATTATATTTAAAATTGTATTAGTGGGGTTTATTGTCTGTATGCTATGTATCCATATAAGCTTTTATTTAAAAACATAACCTGCATGGAATATCAAATTTTTTTTGGTCATTCATGCTATTGTAGATATCGATTTTCATGACGGCTCTATATCAAATTGTCTAACTTATGTTTTATACCAGGCTTTGAACTTTGCTTTCAAGTATTACTTCAAGAGGTTGTTCAACTTCAAGAAGGATAAGGATGGATACTGGAAATGGTTTGCTGGCAACCTTGCTTCAGGTGGTGCTGCGGGTGCATCCTCGCTGCTCTTTAATCTAATTGATGGATACTAAAAATATGTATTTTGATCTATTTGTTACTGATTAGTGGATGAGATTTAGTTTAATCTCTAGTATACATGTATTTTGATCTAATTTGAAAAAATGTTATTAAGATGGTGCTATTATGTATTTTTGGAAAGAGATTAAATGATACTTTTCATTCGAAATGAATGTTTTAAGTGTTTTTTAAATTGATGATGTACCTGGTTCAGATTCGTTTAAAATTGAGCAGTATTAAGTATTGTCTTTTATAATGTTTTGAAAATTGATATATCAGCATTATAATTATAACAGTTTGAAAAAAGTGTTATGTATAGATTTTCTATTTATAATGCCTTTAAAATAAGCATTATGTATGTTTGTATTATTTATAACGATTTTAGGAAAAAATGTTATATATGTACAGAACATTTATGATGCTTTTAGAAAACATTTATAACACCCGTTTTCATGACGCCTGAGACTTACCAAAAAGTGTTATAAAATATTATTTATGACGTTTTTAGCAGTCATAAAAGGTATTTTTGTTGTAGTGATACTACAATCAAGTCACTAAGAGTCACACAGAACATCTATGTCTCAATCAATCGAACAAGAAACGATAAGCATAAAACATGTAAGATAAAGCTGTGAGGCATCCTAGACGCTCTATCAAAATGTTCTGAAATCTATCCATACAAAAGATGGGCTAAAAGCTAACAAAAGTACATGATTGAAATCAGCTGCAGTCTGAATAAGTACAACCATGTAAGGGATACTAGTGTTCAGACATGCAAGCTAACAAGTGCCGGTGACTAAATGCCCAAAAGAAACGAATGCACAATGTGAATGGTGAAAAAGGAAACCCACTCTTGTCCCTCAACGATAATTCATCTGGTGCGCGCCATCAGTCAAGGGAAGATAAGCTGGATCTTCGGGCTTTGGCTCTTAACTTGGCCATACAAAACCAGTAGGTTAGACCTCCAAATAGCAAGTACCATATGGAAGCACGAATGAAGAAACGAAACCCAGATCAAAGCATAAGCAATACACGAGTCAAAATTACTGGCGCGTACCCCATCATCAAGATGATACGACACTCCTACACCAAACAAGGACAAGAAGTGTCATATCACGCTGAAATAATGTACGTCCTCTGATTTTGGTCAAGCTAAAGGTTACCGTGTCGTAGTTTTGGTCCATAGTCTATCATAGCATAATAGCCTAACCCCACAACCAAACAAGGACAAGGTTTGGACCAGCGCACCACGATAGTCCACGTTCCTAGACTACTAGCAAAAGACACAATACATAAGCAAGCGAATGAAGAAACGAAACCTAGATCAAAGCATAAGAAATACATGAGTCAAAATCCTGGCGTGTACCTCATCATCGAAATGATACGACACTCCTACACCAAAAAAGGACAAGAAGTGTCATATCACGCTAAAATAATGTACATCCTCGGATTTTGATCAAGCTAAAGGTTACTGTGTTGTAGTTTTGGTCCATAGCCTATCATAGCATAATACTCCAACCCCACAAACAAACAAGGACAAGGTTTGGACCAGCGCACCACGACAGTCCACGTTCCTAGACTACTAGCAAAAGGCACAATACACAAGCAAGTTCAGTTAATGATCGGCCAAACAATCCTACGGCTTGTTAGGTGAAGTCTGGGTTATCCCAGTAACATAATGCATAATATAGGGATCCTCAGATCGTGCTATGTTCGAGCAGGGCTAACCGAGCCAATTATAACACGTAGCGTGTAGAAGATGCACCGGTCCCTCGTAGGGTCACCGTGCTAAGCGAGTCACCAGCAGTTCCAGACCTCCTATAGGGAGATGCTGGCTCGACAAAAGTAAGGATCGAATATTGTCACGACCCGCGCACTCCCACCTTTGGAATACGAGTACGTTGCCAAGTCCAGCCTATGCTACAGCATCGACAGTAGTACGATGTCTATGATAAACAATGGTCCATAACAAGTAACAAAATACGCATATCATCCACAAACTAAGTCATTACAAGGAATTAACTTAATTGTCTCAATGATTTATTTAAAGAAATAATCCACTACAACTCATATGGTCTCGGGAACAAACCTGGTAGTATAAAATAAATACAATTAGAAACTAAAGTTCACTAAGCCTACTAGCTAAGAATAATATGAAAAAGCATAAGAAAAAAAATATGCTACTCTGCATCTGTAAAAGCAATCGACACATTGGTAATGTAAGTGTCACCAAGGTAGTCACCATAGACCTCGGGGCAAATTACGTCATTTAAAGATAAAAATATTATCCAGTCAGGATTGGAGCAAGAACACCATAACACTACACTACACAATATAATATACAAGCATGAAGAACAATAATAAAAGAAAGGTGGACTATAACATGATACTATATGACAAGAAGAGTACTACTATGTCGCGGGAACAATTTGAGGGTACAACTATGACATGGAAAAGTTAAGGGTACAACTACGACACAAAATAATATGGGAGTACAACTAAGATAAGACAGACCACTGGACAATATGGCAACATGAATCAAATTTTATGTACTGTGTGTTTTAGAATACTAGTTTTTCACATGTGGACGGCTTGAAATATCCGTCAGTCATACATGTGGTGCACGACTGATATTAAACAATTAATATATAGTAAGTTTGTAAATAATTCGTTGACCACATGCTTACTTATTGTATTCTCCCGTCCGACTCGCTCACAATACATGTTCTCAATAAAACAATAATGATACGGTAAACAATAGTTATGGTAATAATAACTCAAGTATGAACATGTATATACACTAACAATTCTAGCTCTCGTGCACAATCAATAATCATGGTGAATCAAGGATAACGACAACATATATAAAGAAGTAATGGTGACACGAAGATACATGCAACATAAATATAAAGGCAACATAGGTCACAGTGATACTTGCCTGCTCCGGAAAAGGATAAAATCACAACTCAAGACATTGTCCGATCTACCCGTCAAATAAATTAGAACAAGTTAGACTTACAAAAGTGGTTGAATCAATTTTCTATTCTAATCTATTTTAATTCTGAATTATTTAATCTAAAATTCTATTTTAATCTCATTATATTCTTATTTTAAGGTTAACCTTAAATTTTGGTTCAAAGAAAATCAACTTTACAAATTCGGGATCCGTGGAGGTATTTCATTGACCAAAAAGTTAACTGACACAAACCCAAGATTCGAGTATGAAATACTGTAGATTTTAGTTCCATAAGAACCCTGGAATAAACAGTTTCATTGAATCTCGAATTAGTAAAAAGTTATGGACAATATGGCTTATAAATGATAATTTTGGTGGTTTACTAGTAAATCCTATGTTCAACAAATTAAACAGGATGATAAACTACTATATTAAATTCTAGGAAAAATATATTATAGAATATTGTGTCAAATTTTCAAAACTTTAAACGGTTTGTGAAAACGAGTTCGGGATCTCCCGGAATCTTGAAAACATCGAAACGTGTCAGATTTCGGACGACTAACAATTAAATAATTTTACAAATTCTAGGTTCATAATTTTATGAAACAATTTTAAGATCTAGAAATTTTACCTCAATAAGGTTCCAACGCAAGAAAAGGGGGTGTGTTTGGAGTCAGGAGCTAGTCGCAATGCCCTCGCGAAGTCGAGAACCCAAAAACTCATCTCCTTTCTAAAAATCGACTGAAAATAAAATAACCTAGGCTTTTAACCTATATATATGTAGAGGCAACTGTTCGGTCAGGCTAGAGAGTTCCACGTGTTGTGCATCCGTGGCTTCCCGTCCAAGATCGGACGGGTTTGGAGCTGTATGGCTCAGCCAATTCGAGCTCGGCTCGGCTTAAAAATTCGAGTTCGGCTCGGAGACCGAGTCAGAGTTGACCCCCACCCCCAAAGTTGACGCTGATAGGCGGGCCAGCCAGTACTCTCTGAACGGCAGATACGCGGGCCCGGGTCGGCTGACTGGGTATTTGGTAATTAGTTTTAGATTTGTTTTTCCAGAAATTCATTTATTAATTGATTTCTTTCATTTAACACATAATAATTAGTAAAAAAGAATCAAAAAATTCTAAAAAATTTCCAGAAAATATAAAATGATATCACAAATCTTAGATAAATATGTAGGGTCATATTATGATAATAGGCTTGCACAATAAATTCTAGAAGTCCTAAAAAATTAGTTATTAGCCTATTTTAAAACCAAATAAATCCAAATAAATTTCAAAAATTTTTAGAAAATATATTTAAATATTTTAGCCTTAAAGTAAATGTTTGGTAGAAAAATATGCAAGTATGGTCGTGCAGTAAATCATGAAAACTCTAAAAAATTATGTTTTTTAGGTTTTAATTATCCAAATATTCTAAAAAAATCCAAAAAAAAAATCTAAAATAGCCTAAAAATAATTCTAACGCTAATTGTAATCCACTCTGAGCCATATTATTGCCATTATAAAACTATAGATGTTCCATCATTTTTGGAAAAAATTCTACGAAAATTACTAGTGTATTCTAATTACTATTCATGTATGGTAATTCGGGTAGCGGATGCTACAGATATTGCACTCCGCTAGTTCGGATGATATACAATATCCGTGGTGGCTAGCCTTGAACTCCTCGATAAATATTTGAGGGTGGCTGCCATGCACGATCTCAGTCTACCGTCCCCTCTCAATGCTCTACATATTTTAGTTGTCTAGTTAAACCATACAGTTAACTGTAATCTCATGCTGTGGCTACATGAGTTTTTCCCCTAGATATTGTACTTGGTACGAGTACACTAGGTACGACTCCACATTATTGCTCGTAGGCCCAATCCAGATTCACCAAGTGTAATACAATAAATGAGGCAAACACATCCTAGCCACGCTATGGTTGCTGGCCAACTACTATGTACATGCCAAGAAAAACGAGAACGTGTAGTACATAACACTTAGCACATAACATGTAGCAAGATCAAGTGGCACCTTGATGCACAAGTAAGCCAAGTAGCACAATCGGTGTAAAAGGTGTATAAGCACGAATACAAGTAGTCAGGTCAGGGTTCCAGGCCTATAGCCAGTCTCATGAATTTCCCTTGTCACATGAAAACACATTGATCAGGTCAGGTACACATAGTCAATCCAATAAAGTTCTATGTTCCTTTGTAACATGTAGATTATATCAGATGTATGATCGATGCCTCTAAGGCCAAGTTTATCACATAGTCTAGCCGTGCCTACGACTCAATCAAGGTCTCTAAGATACTAGTCATTATTCATGGAAATCTTGGCATTTCAGATTGCTTATCTCATTGGCACTCACAACTCACTAGGGTCGAGTCAAGAGTCTAGATAGAACACCAAAAAAAAATCAAAATGGACAATACATGCACATAGGGTCGTAGGAGCACACAAACATCACAAAATAGCAAGCCGTGCACAAAATACAAGAACATTGTCATTCTGCATAAAAGTACACAAAAAAGGGGGCTCGACACACTTTTATGCAGAAAGGGTTCATAAATTTATGCATAGAATGCTCCTTGAAAAAGTATGCACGGGAAAGTATGCACAAGAAAATGCACGCCAACCGAGAAACACACAAACCAAGAAAACATGCTAACCAAGAAAGTACATAACCCAACAAAACACATGAATCGAGAAAAGCTTATAAACCAAGAAAATATACAAATCGAGAAAAACACACAAATCGAGCTCTGCGTATCTTTTTGGTGGGGAAAAACCTTCTCTGCCAAAGTACGCACCCTAGAAAAAGTGCGCACGAAAGGAAATTCGACTTTCATGCAGAAAGAGGCTTTATATAGAAAGTACGCTCAGAGAAAATCTAACATAAATGTACGTGAGATAGAGGAAAGGACCTCAGCGCACCTTTTGCAGAATCTGTTCTTCTTCCCGAAGACAACCCCCCAAGGAAAGTTCCAAAAAATCGCTTTGTTTATAAAATCTTCATTTTAACTCTAAATCAAGTGAAACAAAAGCCAAAATCGTATGAAATTCAATTCTCTACAACATAGAATAATTAGTTTTCGAAGACACTAAGTTTATGATGATTATTTCCTCGAAATATCATAAAAACCTAACTTTAAAATTTAGATATACTCCATAATATCCATCAAAATCGAGAATGCCAAGTATTAAAGATGTAGAGGAACACAATATACATATCTTAGACTAATAATATGCAAGGAAAATCAAAGAATAAAAAGATGCTATGAATCATGTTTCTTCATATGTGCAAGATGTACTTGCCTAAACTCCAAGGAAAATAAAGAGAATAAAAATAGTAGAATGAGGGAAGAGAGATAGAAAAAGGGTTTAATATAGGGTAGGGGTGGGATGCTAGCCATTGGATCATGTCATGATCCCTCCAAACAATCCTAGCCACACAAAATAAACCATGAACCAAGCTCAATAGTAAAAATGGGTCGGGTCTCCAGGTCACCTGGTGGTCATGCCAGCAAGTCGTATATGCACTAATACATATACCGGGAACGGGGAGTGACATCTCTACTCTCCTTAGAAAAAATTTATCCTCGAAATTTAAACACAAGGTAAGCTAGAGACATCCGGACAACCACTACTCTAACTACAGGCACATCTACACATACAATCAAACTATCAATGACACAAAATAAAGAAAAGTAACATCATCCACATGGTGATCGATGATCATAGAATTCAAGATGTGAAGGTATAAGAAAGAATATACCTTCAAAGTCAAACATGTGCGAATACCAGGACCTGACATCGTCCTCGCGCTCCCACGTAGACTATCCTAGAGGGTGATGACTGTTGGCACAAGCTGTCATAGTCAACTTGATTTTAATAATCCACATAACCCTGACTCGATATGTATAAGTATAAACTGAAGACAGATACGTTCAAGACTGCTAGACTGCAGCAAAGAATGACGGAACAACACCAGAATTTGTTTGGTATAGTATATTTTTTACTTTTATTTGAGTTTATGATCTTATGTAAATCGAGTTCACAATTTGTACTAGGATACTCAAACATATATCTAGTCCACTCAAAATGAGCCTACATAAACCCAAACCTAACCAATATTCATATCAACCAAAGTAAATAGCCCAAACCTACTCAAATCAGACCTGAATCCAACCTAAAATCGGTCACCCAAACTTGGACCGAGTTCTACTTGAACTCTGCCCGAACTCGGTTAGGGTAAAACCGAAACCCTAGTCAGCAGTCTTCTCCTAAAGACCAGGCTCCTAACATTTAAATTTCTGTACGTTTGGCATCCAATCTCTGGCAGAACTCGATTCAAAAAAAACTATAAATAGAGAAGAGATTTCACCATTCTAACTCACTCATTCAATTTCTATTCTAATCCTTAGATAAGCTTTAAACCTTCCCATTCCCAAAAGCAACTCTAATTACCTTCTAGTGCCAAGTGTGATCTCAGTTAGAAGTCTCGAAGAGTTGTAAGAAGCTTAAAAAAAATAAGTTTTTAATTTAAGTCTGAAGTCGGCGTGCTCTTCTGATCAAAAGTGCGTGGTATTGTAAGCCTTCGGATCAAAACTTGTGGTGTATCATATTTCAAAAATAGTATATTAACTCCGAATAAGAGTTCTCGGGCCTGGACTAGTCCTCCACGAGAAAACCCAATATAAAATCTCTGTGTCTGCATTTACTGCATTTACTTTACTTATACTCGACTACAACTCTGATCTTAGTTTTATGCATTATAATAGTTTTATAAGTTAGTAATTAGACTCTATTTTTATTTCTGTATATATTTTTGCATTTACTTTCATGTTGAATATTGCCTTATTTTAATTAGATTATTATCACACACACTCTATTCACCCTCCTCCCCTCTAGAGTGACTATAGTTGCCCTTCAATGACCCCAAATGACACGGACAAGACGGATAGTCCGGTTCTTGAGCACCTTCTCCCTCCGATCCAAAATGGATAAGGGTTGATCCTCGTAAGACACATAATGATAGAAAGTGCGATCCACGAAAGCCATTAAAACCAACAAGCTTGATAGGATAAGAGCACTCTAAGACGAACAAGACATGGTTAGACATCGACCTACTAGATAAAAAAAGGTTGAGGAGGGGGATGTATGGTACCAACAACTAGTTAAGAATGATCAAGGATTTGACTCGGATCGAGGATATACCTACGTAAGTGAGATATGTAAAATACATTATGCGCCTCACGAAGTGAAGGCTGAAGGCTGAAGGGCAAGGCAATAAGCAACATCGCCCACCCGCTCGAGGATGTCAAATGGACCGACGTATTATGGACTAATCTTCCCACGGGATCCAAATCTAATGACTCCATGAGTTGGTAAAATCTGCAAAAATATGTGGTCGTCGATGCAAAACTTTAAAGACTTACGATGTTAGTCAACCCAATATCGATGCCTATCCTGCGCAACCCAAAGCAGCTCTCTGATCAGTCTAACAACCTCTAGCATTTAAGTGATCATCTCAGGCCCCAATATCTTTCGCTCACCGATATCATCCTATGCCAATGGTGACATGCACTTTCTTTCGTATAATGCCTCAAAGGGAGCCATATGAATACTCATCTGATAACTGTTATTATACAAGAACTCAACTAGATGAAGATGATATTCCCAAGATCCACCAAAATCCAAAGTGCAAGCTCAAAGCATATCTTCCACGGTCTGAATGGTTCTTTCTATCTGCCCGTTTGTCCGAGGATGATAAGCGATACTGAATCTCAACATGGTGTCCAAACTCTGATACAAGCTCTGCCAAAAGTGAGAGGTAAACATGGTATCTCAATATGATATTATATTCACTGGGACCCCGTGCGGTGTCACACCCCAATTCCATAGAATCGATAGTCGTCCCCCGGGCGTGACGCCTTGCGTGCCTAGATTGTGCACCGCACAAGGCTAAGGTATTTTGCATAGCGAGCACATATTTAGAGTACGCAGATAATTGAAACACAGAGTTAAAATATGAAAAAGTTCTCTTTATTGATAATGAACATCTATTACAAACTCTTGAATGAGTTAGAAGGTTGCCGCACGGGCTTACAAAAGTTAACACAAAATGAGATAGTTGTCATGTATATTACATCCCTTTACTAAAACTTCCAAATAAGAGACCTCCAGGCGGGACGATGGCTTTTCCTCTGAGCTGCATGAGTGAAGTTGCTAGCTCCTGGGTCTTCAAAAATGCTTCAAAATTGGGCACGATCAGGGCGTGCCTACAGCTGGACTGGATTGGAAAGTGACTTCAGCTCATCGCAGGATCTCCTTGGTGCAAAAAACTTATTTCAACGAGGGTCAGTACATCAAAACGTACTGGTAAAGATGAGCTAACCCAACTATACCAATCAACACGTTATTTATATGAAGCATGCATATTATTTGTGGTCTCTCTATCTTGCCTTAGTTCATTTTACAAGAAAGTAGTATATATAGAAATTACTGAAATAAACTTGCCACCATTCAGTGACTTTTACCTGTCCGTCTGAACCACCTACAAAATACTTACCATATCCTTCCCTGCCACGAAGACACAAGTTAGCTTGCACAGGTTAAAATATACGAAAGGATCACTGGCATAATGCCATAATGGACGGATTATAGTCTGGAGACAAGAATGATATGCAATACAGGTGGCGAGCCTCGCTACATAACACTTCTTCCATAACATACGACTATACATAATGTTCTGTTCGGATCGGATCGGTCCCAATGCCCTGACGATCGTCCACGAAAACCATAAAATCTTGTGCACAAGTTGTTCGTGATCAAATGGCGTCCATTCAGTTTTCAGTCAATTCATACAATTTTTAAGAAAATACGAGCACGATACAAGTTCCATAGCATAAACAATTTTGCATAGTCTTTCTGATCAATATATCGCATAGCAAAGTGTGTTCTATATACATAGCACAATTTATAGAAGAAGTATATATTCTAACTAAAATTGTATCATACGAAAAATATTCTAAACGAACTAGCATGCAATAAGGTAACCGTTAACATATTGATTGACAAGTAATAAGTAGTCCAAGTCTATTCTTTCTTATCTTTACATCTTTTTGTTATTATAGTACCGTTTGATCGGGACAAGCAAGAATACAAGATTTTTAGATGTGAAGACTTGGAAGAAGGGTCAACTGAATCGAATATAAGACACTCATAAGTTGGTTGGAGAAGGAAAGGAAAGAGGCACTTTAAGACTCCGTTCGCACGACATCTACTGCTTGATCACCTGCATTGCCACGAATAGCTGATCAATATCTCTTCTACTCTTTCCAAGCTCAAAATTGAAGTAAAGTTCAACGAACTAAAATAATAGAATACATCAAAACCGTTCAAGAAAATACAAGCAAATCAGAAAACTAACTCAAAGCACGAAAGCAACAAGGCGATAGTGAAAATTCGACAAGAAAACTTACAGCGGAGATGTCTCTCTTGACTCTGCCGCTAAGTACATCCTCGGGACATGGTTCACTGAATATGGGAATCGATTCCGTAGAAGCAAATCCATAACTAGGATAAGATCTTGTTTCAATCTATCCTGATCAAACGATACCGACTTGTATTTCTTAGCCGCGCTCCTCGAATAAGGGGAACGGGGCACCACATGCGGCCTCACTATCTATGTATATATATCTCTGCCAACTGCTCTATGGACTATCCTACCCTAAAAGGAAGAAAATGAGCTACCTTGTGAGGTGATCTACTATTACCCAAATCGTATCTCAACCAGTCGGGGATCTAGGTAAACCGGTCACAAAGTTTATTGTAATATGCTCCTATTTCCACTCCAGATTAGGAAGCGACTGCAATAATCTTGTTGGTCTCTACTGCTCGGCCTTCACTTATTAATATACCAAACATCGCCAGACAAACCATACTATCTCCCTCTTCATCCCGTTCCACCAGAAATGCTACTTGACATCTTGAAACATCTTCGTACCCCATGGATGAATAGAATATTAAAAATTATGTGCCTCAGTCATAACTTTCTGTCGGATATGTCCACTTGGCAAACATAGACGATTTTTAAACCTAAGCATTTTATCTTCATGAATTGTCAACTACTTCCTAAAACCAGAATCACCCTCTTTTTGAAGCTTCCGAATATGCAGATCCTTTGCCTAAGCTGTCTTGATCCTCTCTACCAAATTAGTCTGAACATGTAATTTAGCCAAAATTGTTGTATCCTGCAGAAGTACCACCTCAATCCCCATCTCCTGAAGATTCTCTAAAATTTGTTTCTGTGACATCAGCATAAACACACTAATCCTTCTGCTAAGAGCATCTGCTACTACATTTGTCTTGCTTGGGTGATACTAGAGTTCTATATTATAATCACTCAACAACTCTAACCATTTTCTCTGCCTCATGTTCAGGTCCTTCTGAGTGAATATATACTTCAAGCTCTTGTGATCCGTAAATATTTTTACCCGATCGCCATATAAGTAGTGTCTCCATAGCTTAAGTGCAAACACCACCGCTGCTAACTCCAAATTGTGAGTCAGGTAGATCTTCTTATGATCTCAAAGCTGCCGAGATGCATAAGCTACCACTCTTCCATGCTACATTAAAATAAACCAAAGTCCTTTCCTAAATGCATCACAATAAAATGTAAAGCCTTCGAACCCTACATAAAGTGTGAGAATCGGGTAGATATCAACCTTCTCTTTAACTCTTCAAATGCTGCATGACACTCTGCTAACCAAACAAACTTGACTTTTTTATACGTCAGACAGGTTAATGGTGTTGAAATCCTTCCAAAGTCTGCCACGAACCTCCTATAATATCCTACCAACCCCAGAAAACTCAGCACATTTGCTACTGTCCTCGAAACTGACCAACTTTCTACGACCTCAACCTTCTTAGGATCCACTGATACTCCTGCTCCAAAAATAATGTGTCCCAAGAATAAAACGCGATCCAACCGGAACTCATACTTATTAAGCTTCAATACAACTAGTTCTCTCGTAGAATTTGTAATACCTTTCGAAGGTGCCCCTCATGCTCCTCTTCACTACTAAAGTAGACAAGGATGTCGTCTATAAAAATACCACAAAATAATCTAAGTACGACATGAAGATGCGATTCATCAAATCCATGAACACCACTAGAGCATCGGTTAGCCCAAACGATATTACTAAGAACTCATAGTGCTTATACCGTATTCTAAATGTTGTCTTGGGTATGTCCTGCTCCCGGACTCTCACCTGATGATACCTAGATTAGAGATCGATCTTGGAGAAAACTCTAGATCTACTCAACTGGTTAAACAAGTCATCGATCCTCGACAATGGAAACTTATTCTTTACCATCATTGCATTTAACTACCTATAGTCGATGCACATCCACGAGGTTGTCCTTCTTGTTCACTAGTACGTGCTCCCCATGGTGACCAACTGTGTCGAGCAAACTTCTTCGCCTTTAGTACCTGTTTGGTTGCACGAAAGTGTATAAACATGGAGTTTGTGTACGCATATATTTTGACTTTCCAAAAGTTGTTTTGTTGGTGAAATTAAAAAATATAAAAGTGGGGGAAAAATAAGTTTCGTTGTTTGGATGGTTGTTGAAAGTGAAAAAAGGAGTTACGTTGGATAGATATTGTTGAAAGTAGATGTTGGTTTGAGATGTGGTAAACCTGGGTATGCTTACCTCAATTTTTTTACACAACTAATTCTCATTTAAATGTAGATATTGTAATATAAATTTTTATTCAACCAAGTAATTAGAATATATATATATATATATATATATATATATATATATATATATATATATATATATATATATATATATATATATATATAAAATTAGTAAATATAAATTTGATAAAATATAAACTAAATTTTTTATAAAAAAATTATATTAGCAAATATTCTTTTCATTTGAAGACAAATATCTGTAGATAAAAAATAAATTTCTCTCATCTCTCTCTCTCCCCCAACATATTCTTCTCATTTCTTCTCATTTGAAGACAAAATATCTGTAGATAATTTTTTTCTTAAGCTTTCTTCTTCTTCTTCTTCTTCTTCTTCTTATTCATCGTCAAGACTCTTCTAGAGTCTAGCAGGTTCATTCACTCTCCCTCTCTCCCCCTCTCTCCTCCTCTCATATTCTTCTACATGACTTTTTTTAAAAATTACTATCCTCGATAACCACTACGGTGCCAACGACACCCTGCCCACCCTATGGGAGGTGCTTCCCTCCGTCGCCATTGTCGGAGGATGGCTCTTCGCCGGAGGTCAGTGTTAGTGTGATCACCACCTCCAGGAGCAGATCTACTACACGATGTCGACATAGTGCATGACTGTCATGCCCCAGTACCAGAATATGAAGATGGACATGGCCAGCTATCCTGTACAAGGTACTATACGTCGTACGACAATCACGGTTATAACTAGACAAGGGGATGCATGCTACAATCAGGTCACTTAAGGTCATACGAACATCTATATCTCAATCAATCAAAAAAGAAATAGTAATCATAGAGGAAATATGATAAAGCAATAAGGCGTCCCAAACGCTTTTATCAAAATATTCTGGAGACTAGCTGTACAAAATAAGAAGCTGGTAGAGTAACAAAAGTATATAACAGTGATAAGCTGTAGTCTGATTTAATACAATCATGTAAGAAAATTAAATGTCCAGACGTACCGGCTAACAGGTGTCGGTGGGTAAACGCCCAAAAGATAAAATGTACAATGACGAGCAGGAAAGAAGAAAATTCACTCATTATCCTCGATGACCATATTCTTGATATGCGCCATGAGTTGGAGAAAAGAATATTGGATCCTCCGGTATTAGCTTAAAATATAGCCATGCAAAACCAATGGAGTTAGATCCCAAATAGCAAATACCACAAATGAAGCACGAAAGAGAGAAATAAAAACCCAAAAAATAAATATATAATAATATATATAGGTTCTGTGTCGTAACTTAGGTCCATCACATATCCTAGCACAAGGCCCAACCCTACAACCAAATAAGGACAAAGGTTGGATCCATCACACTATGATAGTCCATTTCCCTAGGCTACTAACAGAATAATACAATCACAAGCAAGTCCAATTAATAAGATCAGCCAATAACTTGTATGGCTTGCTAATTATGCAGTAGGAGGTTATCTCAGAATAATGCATAATAGGTATCCTCATATCACATCATTGTCGAATATGGGCTAACCGAGCCAAATAAAATAATTATATATGCACTTCACGAATTGCACAAGTTCTTCGTAGGGCCACTACACTAGATCACGGTATTAGTGGTTCCAATGTTCCTATAGTGAAACAGTATCTCGGCATTATTTATAGTAGATCAGATAATGCACTCTACTAAGGTGGATGATATACAGTATTTGTGGTGGCCAACCCACAGCTCACTTAGAATGAATCGATGTGGGAAGGTTCATTGGCATGATCTCGGAATACCATTTTCTTCCAATATTACTATCACTTTTAATTGCTTAATTAACCCTATATTGTTTTGAAATCTCAAGAGGTGGCCACATGAGAATTTTTCTTAAGATGTCATACAAATTATGGATACGCTAGATACGAATCCATAAAAGTTTAATCTGGACAAATCCGAGCGTGTATACAACATTCAATAAATCAATATCCTAGTCATGCTTTGGTACTTGACACGCTTTGGTACTTGACTCACATATCATGCCCGTGCTGGAGAAAAAGTATATTTATAGTATCACACATTCAGAAATTTGGAGGCATTCTCGATGTACAACCCACATATAAATCACTTAACATGTAATATGGTATGTCATACATCGGTGCACATTAGATCATGAATAATATCAGGCAATTATTATATCAGTACGGATATAATATTCGAATTCAATTACCAAGATCGTAAGCATGAGTTCTAGCACATGGTCAGGTTACTGAGTCCAAATAAAATAACACAAGCAATAACCAGGATCAACCACATAGAGTATGATAAGAAATATTAAAAATAAAATAAATGAACACATTATGAAAGTACTATGTGTATGCATAAGGTGGCTAAGGATAACACGCATAAATTTGTATGCATGAAGGTCGAGCGCATGAACCAAACAAGCTCATGCTCAGGGTGCCACATAGAGTCAGGGCGCATAGAGTCACATGAAGTCAGGGGCGCATAGACGAGGCAAAGTCCACTCTTCGGGACAAGTGCCAAAGTGACGAGCAATAAATGAAGTCTCAGTGAAGTGAGTGAAATAATGGATGTGACAAGTAATAAAGTGTGTCAGGAGAAAATACAAAAAAAAATCAAAAGAAGTGTCAGGACGCGGTTGAGTCATGCGTCCAAGAAAAGGGGACGCATTGATCACGGCCGCATTGATGACTTCCATGCGCCTAGGAGAGACAACATAAAAGTTCTGACACTAAGCTTTTTTAAGCACGAGTTTCAGTGCACATGCATCCTTCAACTATGTGCCAATAAAATAGAGGCATGCTGGATGCTCGGCGCATGGATCTTCATCTTCTCTACAACAAGTTTTGGCCATGGCAGAAATTTTAAACCAAAAATTGGATTTTCTCCATAGAAACTTCGTCTGGAGTCCAAATCCGACAAAGTAAAATTCTAAGACACTCAAAATCAAATTCTCTTCAACATAAAACAACAAATTTTCTAAAATAATAAAATTTTGAAGATAAAAACCAAGAAAAAACTCAAGAACATCCACACTTATAAAAATCTAGATCTACACCATTCCATCCATCAAATCTAAAATTACCAAGTTCTAAACATGCTTAAAATCACACAATAAATATTATAAACCAATAATATAAAGGGTTTTTTCATTTCTCATGCAAGGTATACTTGCCTGTGGAGGGAGGGAAAGAGAAACCTAAGAGAGATAAAGAAATGAAAGAATAGAAAGAGAGAGAGAAAAAGTTGGGTTATATAGCTAGGGTTTTAGATTTATACCACGGGTTTAACCCATGGACAAATCAACCTAAACCATAAACCAAGAACCAAGACAAACCAAATAATGGGTCTAGTCTCATGCAACCAAATAAATAACATGCCAGCAAAAAATAATACGCTCTCAATACGTATACTGGGAACGGGGAATGACATCTCTATCCACCTTAGAAAAATTTTGTCATCGAAATTCGAATCTAAGTAAGGCTAGAGAAGTCAAGACAAGCACGATACAAATCTACTAGTAAATCTACAAATGCAAGCAATAACATCACAACACATAGGTGATTGTCTGATCACGAAATCTAAGATACGAAGACATAAGGTAGAATATACTTTTCAAATTGAATATGTGTGGATACCGAGACTGTATATCGTCATCGCGCTCCCACGTGGATTCTCCAAGAGTGTGATGGCCGCAAGCAACTCAGACAATAGAAATAGTCTGGTTCTTGAGTACCTTCTCCCTTCGGTACAGAATGGATACGGGTTGCTCCTCATAAGATAAGTCGATACCAACAATTAATTCAGAGTGGTCGAGGATATGACTCAGATCCAGAATATACCTACGGAACTGAGATACATAAAATACATCGTACACCTCACACAGCGAAGGTGGAAGGGCCAGACGATAAGCCACATTACCTACCAGATCGAGAATGCAAATGGCCTAACATATCTTAGACTAAGCATCCTGCTGACCCCAAATCTAATAACTCCATGAGTTAGAAAATTCGCAAGAACACGTGATTGCTAACATAAAACTCTAGAGGCCTACGATGCTAGTTTATCCAGTGATGATGCCGATCCTGTGCAATCCGAAGTCACTCTCTGATCTGCCTGACAACTTCTACTGTCTTCATGATCATTTTGGGGGCTAACATCTTTTGCTCACCATTGTTATCCTATGCCAACGGTGATCTACACCTCCTATCGTATAGTACCTCGAAAGGTGTCATCTGAATGCTGGTTTGATAACTATTGTTATATGAGAATTCTACTAAGTAAAGGTGATTCTCCCAAGATCCACTAAACTCTAGGGTATTAGCTCGTAACATATGTTCTAGGGTCTGGATAGTCCTCTCTAATTGCCCATCTGTCTGGGGGTGGTATTCAATACTGAATCTTAACTTGGTACCAAATCTCTCGTGCAAGCTTCTCCATAAATAAGAAGTGAACCTTGTATCTCGGTTAGACACTATGCTTACCGATATGCCATGTTGACTCATAATCTGTCGTATATAAAAATTTGCCAACTGCTCTATAGACTGTCCTACTCTGAATAAAAAAAATTGTGCCACTTTTGTGAGTCGATCCACTATCTCCCAAATTATATCTCGACCAGTCAAGGATCTAGGTAAATCGGTCATAAAGTCCATGGTGATGTGTTCCTACTTCCACTCTGGAATAGAAAGTGGCTGCAATAACCATATCGGTCTCTATTGTTCTGCCTTCACTTGTTGACATATCAGACATCGCGATACGAAGAGTGCTATTTCCCTCTTCATTCCATTCCACCAAAAATGTTGCTTGATATCTTGGTACATCTTTGTGCCTCCCGGATGAATGGAGTACTGAAAACTATGTACTTCAGTCATAACTTCTAGCCGGATATCCCCATTTGGTACACATAGATGATTTCCAAACCTTAGCATTCTATCTGCATAAATTGTCAACTCTTTTCGAAGAACGGACTCATATTCTTCCCGTAGCTTATGAATTTTCGAGTCTTTACCTGAGCTATATTGATTCTATCCACCAATTAACTGGATCTGTAGGCTAGCCAGAATTCTTGTATCATGTGGAAGTACTATCTCGATTTACATCTCTCTTAAGTCTTCTAGAATATGATTCTGAGTGGTCAACATGAATTCTCCACCTCTTCTACTAAGTGCGTCAGCTACTATATTTGCCTTGCCTGGATGGTATTGAAGTTCTACACCATAGTCTTTCAGCAACTCTAGCCACCTCCCATGTCTCATGTTTAAGTCCTTCGACGTGAATACATATTTCAAACTCTTATGATCTGTGAAGATCTCCACCCAATCTCCATATAAGTAGTGCCTCATAGCTTAAGTGTAAACTCTACTGCTGGTAACTCCAAATTATGAGTTGGATAGTTTTTCTCGTGGTCTCTGAGCTACCGAGAAGCATACGCTATCACTCTCCCGTTCTGTATCAAAATACATCCAATTCCCTTACCAGATGCATTATAATATACTGTAAATTCTCTGGAGCCTGCTGGGAGAGTAAGGATTGGTGTAGATATTAACTTCCTCTTCAACTCTTCAAAGGCTACCTGGCACTCTGCTGACCACACAAATATAACTTCCTTGGGAATTAACTGATTCAAAGGTGCCAAAATCTTAGCAAAGTCTGACATAAATCTTCTGTAGTATCCTGCCAAGCCCAGAAAACTACGCACCTCCACCACTGTCTTCGAAACTGGCCAGTTCTCTACTGTATCTACCTTCTTGGGATCAACTGACACTCCTGCTCCAGAAATAATATGGCCAAGAAAGGATATGTGATCCAGCCAAAACTTATACTTACTAAGCTTCGCATATAACTGGTTCTCCCTCAAAGTCTGCAGTACTATCCTGAGATATTCTTTATACTCCTCATTACGAGAATACACAAGGATGCTGTCGATAAATACTACCATAAATTGGTCTAATTATGGCATAAAAATACGGTTTATCAAATCTATGAATATCGCTGGAGAATTAGTTAGTCCGAATGGCATAACTAAGAATTCGTAATGCCCATATCGTGACATAAATATTGTCTTCGGTATATCCTGCTCCCGAACTCGCACCTGATGATATCCTGATCGCAGATCTATCTTGGAAAGGACTATTGCTCCGCTTAATTGGTCAAACAAGTCATCAATCCTGGTCAATAAATACTTTTTCTTCACTATTATCACATTCAATCACTTTTAATCCATGCACAACCGCGTCAATCTATCTTTCTTCTTTACCAAAACTGCTGGTGCTCTCCACGGTGATCCACTAGTTCGAATAAACTTCTTTGCCTTCAGTTCTTCTATATGTCGATATAACTGATCAAGCTCTAATGGTGATATTGGGTATACCTTCTGGGATATTAGTTTTTCTCCTGTCATCAACTCTATACAAAACTCTACTTCTCTAACTGGGGGTAATCTGGGAAGCTCATTGAAAAAAATGTCCATGAATTCTTCAACTATTTTAGGGATCGGGTCCTCTTCTGTTTCTACTGTTGCAATTCTTTCCTTATGATAGTCTTCTTCTATTCTGCTAATAACAAATTTTTTTAGATCAGAGACTCTAAACAACACCCTACCCTCTTAGCAATCTATCGTCACATCAATAAGTCTATGCCTAAGATAACGTCAAAGTTATCCATAAAAAACTCGATCAATTTTACAGGTAATAAATATCCACATACTACGATTGGACACATTAGGCACACCCTACTAACTCCTATGATCCCATTGCTAGTGAGTATATTCAGCCTCTCTGGCAATGCCTCAAACTTCAATCTAATATATGTCGTATATTGTGCAGATATAATTGAGTACGAAGCTCCAGAATTAAATAATGCTATAGCAGGAAAGGTTGTAACAGAAATGTTACTTGTCACTACGTCGCCTGATGCCATAGCTTATTCTAGAGATAAGGTGATCGCCTGTCCTTGGCCTTGTCCAGCTTGCTGCTGCTTCCTTCCCTGATATCGTTGTTGCGATCTCTGTTGATCCCACTACTGCTGTTGTTGGTATAATTGAGCCTACGTTGGCAACGAACGCTGAGCTATAGGTCGCACCGCTACTGCTGGTCCTACTTGTTGTATTGTCTTTGGAGCTGGCAATATAGAAAATAGTTGTACTAGCCCTCATAGCCTCTGTATCAATGGACAAACAGCAACCCTATGATCGGGGCTTCCATACCTCAAGCATAGTCTATTAGCTGCCCAAAAAATATCCTGGGTATGACCTTTCTTTCCACAATACTGACAACCCGTCGTCACTCCCCATCGTTGTTGTTGTTGTAGATGCTGCTTTCTTGGTTGCTGCTGCCGAGTAGATGTTATCACAGTCGAGGTTACTGGCCTCCTCTGTGTTACATCATGGATGCGAATTCTAGGAGATGGTGCTAATATTCGTGGTACCGGTCCTCCCTCGTTGCTCTGTCTATAAGACCTCTTCGGATCTACTTTTCTTGATGCCATTCTCTGAGAGGTAAGGTCAACCCTCTTGGCCGCTACCAATACTGCCTCGAAGGTCTGGCAGTCATACACCTCTACTATGTGTAAGATCTTTAAGTAAAGTCCTTGCTGGAACCTCATCGCTCTCTCCAACAATGTTGCCACCATAGTTGGAGCAAGCCTGCTCAGTCGACAAAACTCTGTCGCGTATCCATCTACTGTCTTTGCAGCCTGCTTGAGGTTAGTAAACCTCTGTTGTAACTCAAACTAAGTCACAATCCCAAAGTACTTCATGCTTAACCAGGTTCTGAAATTGTTCTATGAAATAGGATACCTCAATCCTACCTCCATCGTAGCCCACCAATCTCTTGTAAGATCCTGAAGTTGTAAGAGAACCAAGTCAACCTGTTCCTCAGCCAAAACTTTAGCTGCTGCCAGAATGGTTTCAATATCCTGGAGCCAATAATCTATCATAATGTCTTCCTTCATGCCATCAAAATATCTGGGATTCAGTCTACAAAACCTAACAGATGCCCCAGAATCTACTCTTCCGCCTCGATCTAGGGCTGTATACAACCTATGGTTCAACATGATATTCTATTCTTGTTGTTGAAGTTGTTAAAGTTCCTGTTCCTGATATTTTTGCTGCTGAACCACCATATGATGTTATTGGGAATCCAATATTCTTTGGATAATCTTTAGCAAGGTCGGGATATCTAGTGCAACCGGTACTGCTGGAGGTACGGGAACATCTGGAGCCTGCAGCTCTACCCATTTATCGTGGACTCAACTTGGATCCATGGCTGGGGTTTTATAGGACCTCGTTCCACTAAAAACTCTATCTTTCTTGTTACTGTAATATCTAGAGGAGGAGAAACCCTAAAGAAGAGCACGAGAAATATCAAGTACAAGAAGAGAAGGAACAAGAAAGCAACCAATCTGGGAAATTTTAAGCTGAGTATCGAAGAGGATGAATTTAAAATTTCAAGAATGATCATATTTGATTGAGACTCCTATGACCATGATACCCCACAAGTCTGTAGAACAGACCTGCATGAGCCACCACTAAAATCTTATCATATTCTAGTACCAGAATACGGAGACGGACACGGCCAGCTACCCCGTACAAGGTACTATACGTCGTACGATGATCACGGCTATAACTAGAGATACAATAATGTCACTTAGGGTCACATGAATATTTATGTCTCAATCAATCAAAAAGAAATAGTAATCATAGATCATATATGATAAAGCAATAAGGCATCCCAAATACTTATATCAAAATATTTTGGAGACCAGCTGTATAAAATAAGAAGCTGGTAGAGTAACAAAAGTATATGACAGTGATCAATTACAGTCTGATTTAAGACAATCATGTAAGAAAACTATATGTCCAGATGTATCGGCTAATAGGTGTCGGTAGCTAAACGCCCAAAAGATAAAATATACAATGACGAGCAGGAAAAAAACCCACTCGTTATGCTCGACGGTCATATTCCTGGTACACGCCATCAGTTGGGGAAAAGGATGCTAGATCCTCGGGTGCTGGCTCAAAACCTGGCCACGCAAAAGCAGTGGGGTTAGACCCAAAATATCAAGAACCACAAAGAAAATACGAAATAGAGAAACAAAACCCAAGCAATAAATATATAATAATATATATAGTTTCTATGTCGTAACTTAGGTCTATGGCATATCCTAGCACAAAGGCCCAATCCTACAAGGACAAGGGTTGGATCCATCACACTATGATAGTCCATTTTTCTAGGCTACTAACATAATAATACAATCACAACCAAGTCCAATTATTAAGATTGGCCAATCATTTTTACGGCTTGCTAATTATGGAGTCTGAGGTTATCTCAGAATAATGCATAATAGGTATCCTCAGATCCCGCCATTTCCAAACATAGGGTAATCGAGCCAAATAAAATAATTATACATGCACTTCACAAATTACACTATTTCTCCGTAGGGCCACTACGCTAGATCACGGTATTTGCGCTCCAATATTCCTATAGTGAAACAATGGCTCGATATTATTTATAATAGGTCAGATACTGTACTCCACTAAGGCAGATGATATACAGTATATGTGGTGTCCAATCCACAGCACACTTAGAATGAATCTCTGTGGGAAGGTTTGTTGGCATAATCTCGGAATACCATTTTCTTCCAATGTTACTACCACTTTTAGTTGTTTAATTAACCCTATATTATTTTGAAATCTCAAGTCTTAGCCACATGAATTTTTTTTTTAAGATGTCATACAAAATACGGGCACGGTAGATACGAATATATGGAAGTTCAATCTGGATTCACCCGAGCGTGTATGTAATATTCAATAAATCAATATCCTAGCCACGATTTGTACTTGACTCACATATCATGCCCATGCTGGAGAAAAGTATATTTATAGTATCACACATTCAGAAATTTGGAATCATTCTCTATGCACAATCCAAATATAAATCACTTAACACGTAATATGGTATATCGCACCTCGGTGCACATTAGATAATGAACAATATCAGACAATAATTATATTAGCACGGATACAGTATTCGAGTCCAATTACCAAGATCATAGGCATGAGTTTTAGTACACAGATGGGTTACTGAATCCATTCTCTCCTAGAATCATAACACAAGCAATAACCAGGATCAACCACATAGAGGATGATAAAAAACATTCCAAATAAAATAAATAAACACATTATGAAAGTACTACGTTTACGCATAAGGTCACTAAGGATAATATGCGCATGAATTTGTATGCATGAAAATCGGACGCATGAACCAAACAAGCGCATGGTTAGGGTGTCGTATAGAGTCAAGGTTATGGGCGCATAGACAAGGCAATGTCCACTCTTCGGTACAAGTACCGAAGTGACGGGCAATAAATGAAGTTGTGTTTGATGATAAATAAAAAATAAAACTAGGTTTATACGAAACCCTTTCTTTGTTTACAAATAAGAAAAAGAAGTACAATTAATCCTATACGAGGATGTTAAGTATAATAAAAATAATTCTGGGGAAATATTGTTATAGGAGTCTGATCTGCAGTCGATCACTTTGTTCTTTGGACCACACGATGATGAAGAAGTGCTGTAGAAGAAGAAGAAGCTTCAAAGATTGCAGGAGGGATTGGATTCTCATTGCCAAAGTCGTCAATCACTACTCTCTGTTTGTGCTCTCTTTTTCTCTGATCTTTTGGTCTCTCCTCGATCCTTTTGATCTCTTTGATCTCCACCTATCTCCTGTGACCGAAGGTCTCTATTTATAGAGCTCAGTCACAGTAACTATCCAGTCGGCGTAGAAACCAAACTGTGAAACGAGTTGCACTATTTACGCGGCGGTTATAATAACTGCTACCCACGTCTGAATGATCTCCTGAATCCGCGTATGACGCGTGTCCCATTATGAGGTAACGCGTATAATCGCTCATCGAAGATCACGGCATGCAAGCCACGTAGGTAACTGCTCCTTGCGTAAAGATGGTTGACATAAAAGCCAAATAACTATCTTGTTGGCGTAAAAGCCAAATAGCTGTCTTGTTGGCGTAAAAGCCAAATAGCTGTCTTGTTGGCGTAAAAGCCAAAATAGCTGTCTTGTTGGCATAAAAGCTAAATAGCTGTCTTATTGACGTAAAAGCCAAAATAGCTGTCTTGTTGGCATAAAAGCCAAATTTTGCGTAAAGCTTGATGCTGCATGAATAATAGATAACCAACGTAAAATTAGCCAATTATCCTTCCTGACTAAGGTCTTGAGCGTATTTTGGGCTAAATAGCCTAATCACGTATCTCTGCAAATATAGCCTGAGTTGGCATATTTCGAGAAGATAGCATACAGCGTACTCCTATAGTTGAAAATAGCCTGGTTGGCATAACATGCAAGGATGGTGATGTGAGCGTATTAGTCACAGTTTTAGCTTTTCCAATCATTAAAAATAGAATAAAATCTCGTGCATTAAATGCAGAGATCTGCCCCCATCTCGTGCATTAAATGCAGATATATGCCTCGAGCTCTGTACGAGAGGCAGCTTTTGATGTGGCGTCTGATTTTGTCTCATGTTGAGCGTAAAGACTCATTTGTGCCCATGAAAAATAGGCAGCATATTCCTTGAATGCATAAAAATGACTTGTATCAAGGATATGTCACTAAACGACAGCCTGGGCCTCTATGCAGAATCATCATTACAGCCATCCTTTCGATCGTCGTGTAGTACTCTTTGTCAGGAGTCAGGTTCACTGTTTTGTCTGACAGGTTCATTCGAGAAATACGAAGAGTTCCTCGTACAACTTCATTCTGCATTAAAAGCAAATATATTTTACGCCGGAGGGAGGTGTAGCAAACTTTTTACGCCAAAATGGCCTTTGAGTGTTGCTTTACGCGGACTGTTCTGAAGCCATATTTTATGCCACATAGCGCTGAAGCTCTATTTTACGCGGGCTTTATGCATGTTGGCAGTTTTACGCGTATAATTCTCCAGAGTATTTTTATGCTTCTACAAGACCCCCTTCAAAGTTTTTAAATTCCTCGTAATTTGAAATACTTTGAATAAAGCATGAAACGGTCAAATTTGACTCGTTCTGTGAGGCTGATTTTTCGAAGATATTTAGGAAGTTGTTGGGATTTGGTATGTTCTCTTCTGCCTATATAAAGGCAAGCGAGTAAACCTATTTTTTCATACTTTCTTTACCACGAAGATGGCTGCTGAGATTCATCGGGCTGACCTGAGGAAGAAGAAGATCATGCTCTTCCAATATGTAAGGGACCGTAAAAAGAGGCATCTTTGAGCAAATATCTCTGCAATGATGGATCATGGAAGGATATCATAGCTTTCTTTGCTCGGGATAATCAGTAATTTTATTTGGTAACTCGCCAAGGAGAAAGGAAGGGTCTCATCGGACCATACAACATGCTAGCTGTATTTTCCCCTACAATAAAGCTGGACCCAGGTGGGCAGCTTGGCCGTATCTTCCAGTATTGTGTTGGGTCTGAATCCCTAATATAAATCTGAGCATGTCCGCCAATGGCGCATGGGTGGTGGACTTGAATAATTTAAACAGGCCCAGTTTTGTATCCTCCCGCCATTAACCATTTTCTTGTTCATCGACCGTAGAAGTCGATGAAGTGCCATAGAAGAAGAAAAAGATCTCCATCAAATGAGAATCTGGCGCAATAGATTCCCATCATGATCTTGAGTGTTGATGAATAATCCTTTGTAAACTGGATTTCCATCATATGTAATCATGAAAATAAAAAATCCTTTGTAAACTGGATTTTCATCATATGTAATCATGATTAATAAATTTGTCTTCTTTTACGCATTGTTGATTTCCCATATTGCTGTGAGGAAGTCTGATAATGTGCAGCTTCGACACGTCTGAGTAATTTTATGCTGACTTTGATAAACGCTATCCGGTCACGTCCCGAATTTTACGCGTAACGGAAGATGCGTAAAAAGTTTTTTAGCATTAAGTTGTCTTGAAGATCCAACTGTCATGCTATTTTTGGACGAGGAGTCGCATAGAATTCTGAACTGTGACTTCTCTGATACAAAGAATTTCTGTTCAAAACATCATCTTCAAGAATGTCTTCCCGAAAGTTTCTCGAAACAGGGCAAGAAATGTCCGCCGAACAGGCCATACTTGAACTTAGATGTAAAGGATTCTGGCTAGACTTTGAATAAACTTACAACGGCCCAAGAAGAAGAGTCATCTTCAATGTTGACATCTGTGTGTTTTAGACACTTGGAATGTTTTGTAGCAAAAAATGAGCATTTTCTGCGTAAACCTTTGTAATTGGCCTTCTCGAGTATAAGACCTAAATTGTCAAGATATATGCGTACTTTGTCCTGCGTGATTTTAAGATATGCGAAAAGTCATAGATTCGTAGCATCTGTTAGCTTCTGAGCGTAAAATCATAGATTTGTAGCTTCTGAGCGTAAAATCGTAGATTTGTAGCTTCTGAGCATAAAACCGTAGATTTGTAGCCTCTGAGCGTAAAAGCTTCTGAGCGTAAAATCGTAGATTTGTATCTTCTGAGCATAAAACCGTAGATTTGTAGCTTCTGAGCGTAAAAGATTCTGAGCGTAAAATCGTAGATTTGTATCTTCTCAGCGTAAAACCGTAGATTTGTAACTTCTGAGCGTAAAACCATAGATTTGTAGCCTCTGAGCGTAAAATCGTAGATTTGTAGCCTCTGAGCGTAAAAGCTTCTGAGCATAAAATAGTAGATTTATAGCTTCTGAGCGTAAAATCTGGATCCGTTACACAGCATGACTGTCCTCTTCTTTTTCAAATGATAGGCTGACGTGGTCCCCAATCATAACCGACTATTAAAAATCGGATTTGGTTAGGGATTCGAAGAGTTATCTGAACTCTATAAATAGCCCAAGGTCTTGAGAGAGAAAAACCCTTCATCTGTCTTTGCAAAACCCTCTCTTTTCAAGAACTCTTCATCTTCGTCCTTTTCTGAGAACTCAGATTCATTATGGCACCAAAACAGGCCTCCACTGCTAAGGGAAAGAAAGTCGCTTCCTCATCTCGCTCCTCTGCTCAAGCACGAGCAACCCCCATTAGACTGAGCGAGCCTCATTCTGAACGAAGTGCTCCACCATCGAGTTGCACTCCGGGCATCACAAGTAAAGACTTCGAGAGGAACAGAGATCCCTTCGCATACGTTGTACATGTATGCGCAACAATACGCCCACATTTCTAATGTGTCAGCGTAAAAACTCTATATTTTTGTAGTCTGGCGTAAAAACTCAGACTGTCAAAATTTGGTGTATACTGCAAACTTTGAGTTTTACGCGCTGGATGTAAATTCCAGTGTAAAAACTCAAATTTTGGCAGTCTGGCATAAAGGCTCAGACTGTTAGATTTTGGCGTATACTGCCAACCTTGAGTTCCAGTGTAAGACTTAAGTTTTTGCAGTCTAGCATAAAACTCAGACTGTTAGGCTTTGGTATATACTGCAAGACTGTAGCGTCTAGCGTAAAACTGACTTATTTTCTTGCTTTTTTGTAGTGGACCTGCAGATCCCTCCTTTAGCTGAAGTGATGGGCTCTGCTGCTGGGATGCTGAATTCCAACTATCTGGAGGACTTGTCCCATGTGACATTTCCTATCTCTGGAAATGAGTATCCTCAACAAAGGGGAACTCTGATCTCGGCCCAAGGAGAACGAATGCTGCTGAGTATGATTAGTGGGGAGCCCCTGACATACATAGATGGGACTGAATATAAGAAACCAGGTTTCTTATTCGGGGATATTATCGATAAACAATCCCAGACTAAGCCCAAGAAGGAAGATTGGGTATTTTCTGCTGAGGACACGGTCCTGTATCTGCCAAGGATGCCCAGAGATTACCCTATCTCAGCATTCTTTTATGCCACATATGCCAGAAAGATGGTATGGACTCTGACTCCAGATCTTCATGGGCGTCCATAGAAGATCTTATACAAGAAAGGAGTGAACCGAGGAGCCTTTGTGAGCAGTCCTTCAGGCCCTGTTATGCCTTTCAGAGGATTACTGTCGGGCAGTGTCCCGAGTGAAGATACTTCACTGATCCAGCCGATTCAAATAATGACTTTCTGCAATGACTTTATGGGACAGGGAGGGGTGTACCCCAAAGTTAACCCTCGTACCAGTGGATGGCTTAGCCCCCAGAATCTTCGATGGGCCAGTTTAACTGCCTGGATCCTGAAGCACTTCCAGATGGAGCTGGAGAGTATTGGCTTGTTTGCGGCTGTGAGTGTCACTAGTGTTGGGCTGCCTATCAACCCAACTTGTTCTTAGCTTTGATGGAGTGATACAATTCGCTCACTGGGACTTCCGCTACTCCGCTAGGTGAGTTGGGCTTAGCCCTTCATGAGTTGGCAGATATCTCCAAGCTGCCAATGGGAGACACTCCTTATGAAGAGTACGTTCCCACAAACAGGGAGCTGAGGGATACAAACCCTCGGGTAGTGGCGGTGTACCAAGAGCTGATAAGCCACTATCTTGCATGCACCACCTTCTACAAAGAGCCCTCTGACTTGGCCCATATCAACAAATGGGTATCCTACATATTCTTTCATCAGGCCAGAAATGCCAAGCAGGATAAGGTTGTAGATAGCAGAAATAAGCCCTTGAACCTTCTGAGCATGCTGAATGCCAACACAGTCGATGATCTCATTGAAGATGCTGGGGCTCGAGATAGTGTTCTCGATAAAGAGATAGGGGGTTATCCTGCAGGCACTAAAGTCTTCAGTTATATGAGGCATTATCGCAAGCCTATGTCAAGGGAAGCTCAACTGGCTGGCTTTCTCTCAGTCTGGCTATGCCGATAGGTAGTGCCTTACATCGCGTCTGTGGATCGCATTTATCGTAATACCTTATGGCCCGCAGTATATTTGGTATTTGGAGCAAGATTGGGCCTACTTCCTGCCATGGTATACATAATACAAGCTGGCCTGAGGGCCATTACTGATGGGCTGCTAGCTGATGATACACAGCGTGAAGGACATCCCAGAGTGGAATTACTATTCCTATATCTGATGGGATGGTTAATCCTTCATAACACCAGAGTGATGTCTCCCGGATCTGCCAGCGGTTCGAGAAATAACTTCTTGTTGAATTACAAGAATTTCTTTTGGAATGTGACTAGCGTCATAGATTGTCGGCGAGCATTAAATTTTGCCCATGGTTGGAAGCTCTTCTGTACCGTCCCCCCCGTACATATCAATCAACAGGGGACTAAACTTCAGGATGCGGGCCATAGGAAGACTATTCTTTCTCCTGAAGTCTTTTACTGGTTGGTCTGCATTAGACCTTCACACCTGCTGTACAGAAGTGAGGACCACTGCTACTTGGAGCCTTATCTGCCTAGCCGTTTTGCCAGGCAATTTTGGTATGATCAGTTGCATGTGGGAAATCCCATCACCAACTTTAGGTCCAAAGGTGGACTTATCGACGGAGCCAGAGGATAGCGCTATTTTATTATGGGTTGTACTGGTACAATCTTTGCTGTGCCCGCGACTCCTCTCTCCATGGACTTCCACATTATCCATTCGTATGCGCAGTTTTATGCGTCCATCAATACCTTCCATCGTGATTTTGATGTGCATAAAAATTTCAGGATGCCCTCCCATAAGTCTACTGGAAGAGAGGAGATATCATCCGTCTCCTCTGATGAAGGTGAAGACACTATCGGTGCAGACGATTTCTTGTTGATAATACCGAGAGGAGTATTAGCTCCGCCAGCAAAGCCTCTCGTTATCTCCAATAAACGAAAGGCTTCCACTCTGAAAGAGCCTTCCCTCCGCAAGAAGAAGCAGACTGTCAGAGGTCCTAAAAGGACTTCCACCAAGGGGGCCTCTAGGAGTGAGCCTATTGTTTCCCCTGTTGGGGATAATTATTTGATCAGAGTTTCTTTGCCTTTTAGAGAGGGAACCTCCACAGTTACAGCTGACAGTACTGGAGATTGTTTGCTCGTGATCTCTGCCGCTACCACCGTTACTGGTAGTGCTTTGAGATCGCCTTCGAGATCAAACATAATAAGAATCAATATATCTTTATCAAGACAAATAGTGGAAATAATCCCTCCTTCGTCTGTAAGTATTTCCAGCAAGAATTCACTCGATGAACCTCGAGTGGATCTGGGTGACGACTGGGATGACTACCCTTAAACGTCAGTTGGTGCACCCTCTTCTCCAGGTATGACAGCTAGCTTGTTTAGCATCATTAAGAAATGATTTAGCTATATAGGCTGCAGACGCAACATACATACCATTGGCCATAGGTAAATATTATCTTTACGCTTCTTTTAGGAAAATTAACATCAAATTGATATTAACTTTCTCTTGCCTTCTTTTTAGGCGAAGACTTTTCGGGGGAGGGCGGAGTTGACACAACTTCTGACTTTGTTGCGGATCCAGCTAATGAAACGGCGGTGCCTATCGTCGAAGAAGCATACCCCGAAACTGCTGATCTTTCATCCGCAACATTCTCGGGTGTTGTTCCGCCAGTAGCAGTTCAAATAACATCAGAGGAGGATGAACCCACCATCTCGACCGTGCCTCTTTCGTCGAGCACGCAAGCAACTTCAACTATTGTTGGTGTCTCTTCTTTTGTCGCACCTTCTGTTAAAGCAACGACTGTGGCAACATCCTCTGCAGTCCTTTCGGATAGGAGATTTATCGATATTGCAGCCACTCCCAGCGTACATTCGATCTTTGCTATGCTAGTTGAACAATATACTAGCATATTCTACCGCACTTTGAAAGAGTTGATATCCATGGTGCTGGAGAAGAACCTAGGCTTTGATGCTCTGAAGACGTCCTCCCAGCTTACTATAGCGCCGATTAGAAATTTTAATGGCACTGAAAGAGCTGATGTGCTAGAGCAAATAGTTAATGGTTTAGAACAACCCATTAACGAATATTTGCAACTATCCTGAGGCAGCATCGATGACCTGGTTCAAGATGAGTATGACTCTCTAACTGCGGAACTTGCTCAGTAGATAGAATCTCTAAACAAATCCATCCAGGAACAGCAGCAAGCGATGGATAAAGAGAAAGCAGTATTGGTGGAAAGTATTCCTCAGCTAGCTAAGTGCGGCGCAGAATATGAGGGATACGAAGTGAGGGTTCAAGAATTGGAGGCTGAACTTGCCCAGACAAGGGAGAAGCTTCTCAAAGTATCGTTAGTCCGCAATGTGCTGAAGGGCCAAGTGGATACAGCTCAGCAGAACTTGACGCATGTGGGCATCATCCATGCAAGTTTTGTTGATTCTCTGTTCGAACTATCTCACTTGAGCAATGACGAGGCAAGGCTGGAACGGGCTCGCGCTAACATTCTGAACTCCAGGAATGAGAGGATGGCTGCTTTGGCACAACAGATCAGGGATTTAATTGCTCCTCCCCAATGATGTACTTTTTTTGCTTCTCCTATAATTTCTCAGAGATAATAAAGATACTTCTTCTGACTTTGTGGGCCCATCACTTTAGAATATAAATGATAGGCTAGGATAAAAGTGATATCAGAGGTAATATGGACGTGATATACTTTCGATAAGTTTCAGCTGGATATATCAATTTAAAGGTTATATAGACATGATAGAATATGATCCAACTAGATTTGTATACAAAACACTATCAGAGGTAATATGGACGTGATAGGTTTTAAAGTTTCAAATTAGTTAAACATATCTATTCAGAGGTCATAAGAACATGATAAAATATGATCCCACTAGTCTTTGTACGTAGTGTCGTCAGAATAAAGTCTTCATCACACTCCGTTAAGCAAGGGAGATTAAGCATAGTACTTCTTCAGAAATTTTTCGTTGATAGGAGCCATTACCAAATCTCCATTAGGCTTGGCTAATCTGTAAGCGCCATTTGAAAATGTGATTTCAATCATATAAGGGCCCTCCCATTTAGGCTGGAATTTGCCCTTACTTTTGTGTGTAATGATCATAGGCCTCTTCACAGCTAGAACTAGCTCGCCAACTTTGAACACTCTTTTCTTCATTTTTTGATTAAAAGCTCTGGAGATGCGTGCCTGGTAGAACTCAATATGCTGTTGAGCTTGAAGTCGTTTCTCGTCTAATCCTTCTAGCTCTTGAAGCCTCAAGTGATCGTTATTTTCCTGAGTCAACTCATTAGCCACTGTTATTCTGAGTGATGGAATTTGGACTTCAATGGGGAGAACTGCTTCACACTCGTAAACTAATAAAAATAGGATACAACCCATTAGCGTTCGTACCGTTGTGCGGTATGCCCAGAGACATTCCCCCAGCTTCTCATTCCAATCTCTTTTGTTCGAAGAAATAAACTTCTTCAAGAGTTTGATGATGGTTTTGTTCAAGGCTTCCACTAAACCATTAGCAGCAGAATTATATGCCGTTGAGGCTATATTTTGTATCTGATTCTTATCGCAAAATTGGTGAAATACTTGACTGATGAATTGAGGTACGTTGTCATGAATTATCCTTCAGGGTATCCCAAAGCGATAAATTATATAGTGCTTGATAAAGCTGATCACGTTGGATGTCTTTACCTCAGCAAGAAGAATCGCCTCCGCCCATTTGGAGAAATAGTCGATGATGGCCAATATGAACCGATGCCCGCTAGAAGACGAAGGATGAATAGGACCAATGATATCCATACCCCATGCTTCAAAGGGCCATGATGCAATAGTAGGATATAAATACTCAGAAGGCTGATGTATGAAGTCCGCATGAACCTGACAGGCTTTGCATTGTCTTGCATATTTTACGGCATCTGCAATCATAGTAGGCCAGTAGTAGCCTATTCTCCTGATACGATCCTGTAACTTAGGACCGGGTTGATGTGCTACACATACACCGTCATGAGCTTCTCGGATAACCTGCCTTGCATCATCGTCAGAGAGACATTGTAACAACAGTCCATCATATGTTCGGCGATATAGACTTTGTGAAGAAGCATCAAAATAGAAACGTAATGATCATCTTTTGATAGATACTGCTTCTTTAGGATCCTCTGGTAAGATTTCGTATGACACAAAGTCTATAAAAGGACTTATCCAGTCTCTCTTAGGGGGAACCATGTTTAAAGTATAGCTGCATTCTATGTGAAAGTTATTCTTCACACAAAACAAATCTCTGTTAAGAAGGATTATTGAATTCTGCCTTCTTATAGGAATAGCTAGATCTGCAGCTAGACTGGCCAGAGCATCAGCTTCCAAATTTTGAGATCGAGGAACATGCTCTAGGAAGAATCCTTTGAAAGACATGGTTATCTCGATCGTTGTTTGGTGATAAGGAATGAGGTCTGGATTGCGGACTTCATATATTCCTCTGACCTGGTTGACGATCAGCTGAGAATCACCAAAAGCTTTCAGATATTCAACATCCAATTCTTTAGCAACTTGAAGCCCGATTAGTAGAGCATTATACTCTACCACATTATTAGAGCAGGGTTCGCTAAGAGAATATGCTCGATAGATGACGAGTTTATCAGGAGTCACCAGAATAATTCCTACTCCTGAAATCATGTTTCCCTTGGGACCAGTCCTGGAAGCACCATCGAAGAATAGCTGCCATGTATCACTTTCCATTACAGAATTATATTCTGCAACTTCGTCGGAAATGTCCTCATATAATTTGGAGGTTTTCGGAATTGGATGGGCAGCTAAGAAATTAGCCAGGGCTTGGGCTTTCATGAACTTCTGAGGGACGTATACCATATCATACGGTGTCAATAGCATCACCCAAGTCATGAGTCGGGAATTAAGAATACTTGACTTGTTCATTAATACCTGAAGGAGATTTATTCTGGAGATGATATGAATAGTTTGGCCCGTCACGTAATGTCACATTTTCTGAATGGCAAATATTAGGGCCAAGCATTCTTTTTCTGCTGGGTTATACCGGTGTTCAGCTCCGAGCATCATCCTGCTTAGATAGTAGATAGCCTATTCATGACCCTCATTATTCTTCTGTGCGAGGAGAGCCCCTAAATAATGATCCATTGCTCGAACATACAGTAAAAATGGTCTTCCCATGACTGGAGGCACCAGAACTGGAGGATTAGTAAGATAGCATTTGATGTCATTAAACGCTTGCTGACAGGCTTTGTCCCATACGAATGACACATCTTTCTTCATCAGGCGAGAAAAATGTTGACATCTCCCAGAGGGGTTGGATATGAATCTCCTGATATAAGCTAGACGACCTTGAAATCCCCTGAGTTCTCTCAGATTATGGGGCGGTCGTATTTTTAGGATAGCTTTTACTTTATCAGGGTCAACTTGAATGCCTTTAGCGGTAATGACAAATCCCAGAAATTTGCCACTGGATACACCGAGAAAGGATTTTGTAGGGTTCATTTTGAGTTAATGTTGGCGCATCAACTCGAACACTGTCTTCAAGTCTTGGATGTGATTGTCCTTGAGGCAGATTTTGACAACGATATCGTCTACGTAACATTCTACTGTTTTGCGTAAATGCTTATAAAATATGTTACTCATAGATCGTTGATATGTGGCCCCGACATTCTTCAATCCAAAAGGCATGACTGTATAGCAATATACCCCCAGTGGTGTACGAAAGGCAGTATGCTTCTCATCTTCAGGATTCATCTTAATCTGATTGTATCCTGAAAATCCGTCCATGAAAGACTTGCGCTCAAAGTCGCACGTATTATCGATCATGACATCTGTAATGGGAAGAGGGAACTCGTCTTTGGGGTAGGCCGCATTCAGATCTCGAAAGTCGATGCAGATACGAACTTTTCTGTTTTTCTTCATGACCGGGACAACATTAGCGACCCAATCAGGATGTTGTTCTTCCCAGATGAACCCGCAGGCTATCAGTTTTTTGACTTCAGCTTCAATGGCATCTATCATATCCGGGCAGAACCAGCGTTGATGTTATTTTACAGGCTTTGAATTGGGCAGTATATTGAGTTTATGGGTAGCCACTTTTGGATCAAGACCTGGCATATCCTCATAGTTTCAAGCAAAGACATCGATATATTATTTTATCAGCTGGATTATTTCTTCCCTTTCTTCTTCGGAAAGATTGTTACTGATAAATATCGGCTTTGGTGAAAACTCATCCCCAACATTGACTTGGATAACCTTATCTTCAGTGGGTGGCTCTTTTTGTTTGAACTGGAGTTCCTATTGTATATCCATCTGTTGTGCCCAGGATTCATTTTCAAACGGTTATGATTCTTCTTCCTCTGTTTCGAGGGAATCTGTCAACAATATATTTACTAATAATGCCCGTTGGAGTTCATCATATGAATCGGAGGACAACAAACCATCCTGAGAAGAGGAAATGGTCTCCTTACTTGATTCAGAGTTGTTCGAAGTTGTAAGAGACGTGGTATACCCTATCCCGAAATGAGTTCATTGACAGTAGGGATCACCATGCAACGGTATTCGTCTGCCTTTTTCATAGTTGAGACCTGGCTTCAACTTTAAGTCATAACCCATGCTTTGCATAATCTTTAAAGCCTGTGGGCTATATCTGTGAACCTGTATTTTTCCAGCATCAGATTCGTGAGAATCTTCTTGTACAATCGGTCTATTCCGCATGCGACCGAAGACTATTGGATGCTGATCATTGCGAGTAGATGAAACAATAAAGATAGAATCTTCATGCGGCCTATATATCGTGACGATATTAGACGTTGATGCTACTTCCCACACATACGGATGATAGTAGTCTATAGCTTCCAGGAATTTTTGTGCTATAGGTTCTATCTCGTTATGAGGGAAAGATTCCTGATTCAGAAATTGAGCGTCAGTATACTGAAAAAGAGAATATTTATTATCGTCAGAAACCACGTTCCCGGTTGTATTTACATCAGTCGGCTGCTTGTTGCGCCTAAGGTTGGTGATCGGCTGCTTGTTGCGCCTAAGGTTGATGACCAAAGGTGAAGGCTTCTGGTTCAGAGTGATCACTAGGGGATCACTTCCTCCTTCCGATTTGGTTTTGCCCAAGTGGATAGCCATGGGTTCCATGACTTTCGGACGGGTAGTCCGCCCTTTCACCTGGATTGACAAAGGTTGCTCAGCAGATGGTTCTTCTGGCTCCTGGTGGGATTCCTCCTCCGTCCTGCCTGATACCTCCTTCATGTAGTCTTGGGTGTACAACATGGCATCAAAATAATAAGATTCAACCCCTTTGAAGGGATTAAGATCAGCAAACTCTATTTTTACTGTCCCTTGGGCATCTACATATTTGAAGCATTGGTGTAGAGTTGAAGGGACAATATTGTGATCGTGGATCTATGGTCTGCCCAACAGAATATTGTAAGACACCTCCAAATCAATGACATAGCATGTAGCCACTGATCTAAGGTCACCAATCTGGATCCTTAGACGAATCTTCCCTAACGGCCTGCTTTTCCTGGCATTGAAGCCCACGATTATAGTGGTAGTGTAAGCCAGTTCACTTGTAGGGATCCTCAATGGTCTTAGCAGACTATGAGGGATAATGCTGATCGACAATCCCAGATCTATGTGAATCCGGTCTACCTCCATGGAGCGGACGTATCCGGTGTAATAAAAAGGCCTATCATATTTGTTATGTTTCAACAACATGTCCTCTTGAGTGAAAGTGATGTTAGGGACTACTTCCATCACGCTATGGCATTGAGGACATGCCACAGGCTCCTTATCAGGAGACTTGAGCTGAGTCAAGCATACATATGCCTATATTAACGCTTCACTCAAGGCTTGACGAGTGTCTTTGGATAGCCTAAGTAGCTCAAAAATGGACAATTTGGCTGGAGTATTAGCCAACTGGGCTAAGATGTCGAAGTTATATGGTTTCTCTAAACCTTTATTTTGAATATTCTTCAAAGGTTTATCAAAATGAACTTCTTTTTGCTTGCCCTTGTCCACCGAAGTTGGTCTAGAAGGACCTGCCTCTAGTATAACAGGTTCAGTCTCTGGAGATTTGGAAGCTGAAGTGTTTGCCGTTGATTCCCCCTGGTTCCCTCCATAGTCCTTGAGGTAGGCTTTGCCTGATCGGGTTCCAGTTGCCAAATCCTCTTCTTCTGATGTCGGGAATATTGCAACCATATGGCATGGTTTGCATCTTGAGTTCTTTTTAGACTTAGCTTTAGCAGCTTGAGTCTCTTCCTCAATTTCTGAAACCAAATCATGGTGAACCCACATGATCTCCCCACGCTTGGTAGTTAGGGGCACTAGGTCATGATTTTGACCCCTGGTCGGAGGGAGATTAATAATGTTCATCATCGCCCGTGGAATAGGTACCACACCATCCGGGACTTCTTGATGGGGCAGATTGCCAAACTGGAGTGAGATCATATTTGCAGTGACCGTCTTCTCGCTATTACGCAGAGTGATGGCCATGGCGTCAATCAACTCCTAGATTTTCCTCTTTAGTACATAGCATGCCTTTATGGGATAATGTATGTACCTGTGGAAAATACAGTACTTAGGGTTATTGGTACTGCCGACTTCATTTGGCCGCTTTACCTCAGGGAGATTAAGCTTGCCACTTTTGACTAGACAATCGAATATACTCGGAATATCGTCGTCGTCAAAAGAATATTCTTCTTTAGGCCTGGAAGTCCCAGGGTTCGTCTGCGTAGTTACTGGAGTATGTTGCCTGGACGTATTGATTGCCAGAGCTTCCTTCCCTTTGGAACTACGAGTATGATCATTATTGGAAGATGACCGCTTTCCTCTATCAGAGGTAAAGATCATAATTCCATTGTCACGCGTCTTCCAACTGTTATCTTCAGTGGCTACCGCTGAGATGATAAACGAGGGCCAATCATGGAACTGATATGGTCCCGTGAACACTGAGATTAGTGGAAGAAGGTTCTTCCTGCAAATATCCACCAAGGCTGAATCCGGAACTCCAGGAGGCATCTGCAAAGTAGCCTGACGAAAATGTTCAATAAAAGTACGAACGTTCTCTTTCTCCTTCTGCTTCACTTCGATGAGCGATGACATAGACATGTTCATTCCTCCTTCATAGAATCAAGTGAAGAATAGAGTCTTAAAATCTTTAAAAGAACTAATGCAGTTGTCCACTAGACTACGGTACCATTGGTAGGCCACTCCAGACAGACATCCCTTAAACACTCGAGTGAGAAGGGCGTCATACCCCAGCAACAATACCGTCATCATGCTAAAGTAGTTCATGTACTGGCTTGGTGACGTCTTTCCCTCAAACAAAACCATAGCTTGTGGTTTGTATTTTGGTGGAAAAGGGATCTCATCCCAGACAGCTGGGTATGGCTGGTTGATTTCCAACTTCTTGAGCTGATCCTTATGCTTCAAGGCATCAAATTAGGCTTTTAATTCTGAACTGCCTATATCGGGTCTTCAGCTGGGAAAGGGACAGCAGAGAGGTGCGAGGTTGGTTGTATTATAACTCCAACAGGAGGCAATACATTCTCCAAGTTAAGAAGTTGAGGAGCCGCTGACTCTTGATTTAAAACAGGCTCCTGGCTTGTGTTGAATGGTGGCATGTCCACCCCCACACGTAGTTGAGTCGGAGGAACCAATGTTTGAGCTATTGCAGCTGCATATTGAGTCACCATCATCTGACACATACTCTCCATCATGGAATGCATCTCTTTAAGCGATGCTTTCAATACAGCGATGCGTTGCTCAGTACTTCCTGATGGGGAAGCCTCTTCATGTTCATCACCAATGGCATAAACTCCCATTTCTATGGATGCTACTGAGGGACTGGTATAGATCTCTGTAGAGATCGAGTCTACACTGTCAGCATCACATTCAGGAAACTGGCGACCCCTAGTGTCGGAATCGAAAGAATATGAAGCCGATTGTCGCGACCTCGAGCGAGTATTTCGAAAAACACCTCCTTTAATATTCTCAAGGAGTCTGTCGAATCTCCTTTGGCTCGGAGTTCTAGAGGGATGATGCCTTGAACTTGATCTTCCTCTAGGAATATGTGAAGCCATGTTTACTAATCCAAATGTCGGTTCTTCTTCCTGTAAGGGCAAAGAGTAGTTCAACCGGTCAAAAACTGACCATTTTGCCTTGGAACAGCAGTAGTTAATTACAACTTTATGACTATTACAATAATGCTCCCTAGGGGGTGTAATAGACATATTAGAAGATCCCCTGTCTATGCGCTTCTGGATCAAGAAATCACACAAATCAGGGGATTAACCGAAGAAGAAGAAGGCTTATTCTGCCTTTTAACATCAGTAGGGACGTGAAGATTTGGAACCATGACCCTCTCTCTGCCATAAGAATACAGAAGTTCACCCATGTGAGTAGCATACGATCCATCATCCGTCTGAGGAGCATATTTTCTCGTAAAGCGGGTCTTCTTTACACGGACAGACTTATCCTGGCATAATTTAGAGTTTTGCACAGGTTCGCGTAAAATAGAAAAAGTCCTCAATCGGCCTCCAGCGTCACGCTTAATCTGAAGAGTGGGTAACTTCTTCTTTTGGGGGCGTATAAGCCCAGAGGTCGGGAAATTTGCCATTTATTTTCTCTTGATGTAATTCAAGGGTCCATCTGCCTCCTTATAGACGGGACATGTATTTTTACGCGCAGAGCGCGTTTGAAATTTCTGAATTGGCACTGAGCCCTTGTCAGAAGTTTTGTCTGCCACGTCACAGACGGGAGACAGATTTTTACGCGTAGAGCGCGTTCTAGACTTTTGGATTAGGACTGGGGCATTGCCAGAAGTTTTGTCTGCCACGTCATAGACGGGAGACAAAGTTTTACGTACAGGGCGCGCGTTAGACTTTTGGATTGGCATTGGGGCATTGACAGAAGTTTTGTCTGCCATGTCACAGACGAAAGACAAAGTTTTACGCGCAGAGCGCGTAGGCTGTGTTGTCACAACCTTGTTGATCACAGAAGGAGAGCTTACAGGAAGGGTAGAGGATGTCTGGGGCATCCATACTT
The DNA here is from genome assembly GCA_036927795.1 of Iris macrosiphon. Taxonomy (NCBI): domain Eukaryota; kingdom Viridiplantae; phylum Streptophyta; class Magnoliopsida; order Asparagales; family Iridaceae; genus Iris; species Iris macrosiphon. Next base: position 126,879,223 of record JAYESA010000006.1, on the reverse strand, counting down.
TACGCAGCTTCCTATTATCCTGGACAGAGATGGAATGAGAGCTACCCCCTGTGCGAAGCATATCTTCATAAGCAGATTGGTCGAACTGGACGACCAATGTCTTCTTCGTTGATACGATGGATACAGCATCGTGTTGAGCAATAGCTTTCTCGTCAAATAAGAAAGTAGTCCCCAGCAGAGTCGCCATTTGTGTTTGATGATAAACAAAAAAATAAAACTAGGTTTATACGAAATCCTTTCTTTGTTTACAAACAAGAAAAAAAAAGTATAATTAATCCTATACGAGGATGTTATGTACAATAAAAATAATTCTGGGAAAATATTGCTATAGGAGTCTAATCTGCGGTCGATCACTTTACGCTTGGACCACACGATAATAAAGAAGTGCTGTAGAAGAAGAAGCTTCAAAGATTGTTGGAGGAATTGGATTCTCGTTGCCAAAGTCGTCAATCACTGCTCTCGGTCTGTGCTCTCTCTTTCTCTGATCTCTTGGTCTCTCTTCGATCCTACTGATCTCCTTGATCTCCACCTATCTCCTGTGACCGAAGGTCTCTATTTATAGAGCTCAGTCACAGTAACTGTCCAGTCGGCGTAGAAGCCAAACTGTGAAGAGAGTGCACTCTTTATGCGGCAGTTATAATAACTACTACCCACGTCTGAATGATCTCCTAAATCCGCGTATGACGCGTGTCCCATTATAAGACAATGCGTATAATCGCTCATCGAAGATCATGGCATGCAATCCACGTAGGTAACTGCTCCTTGCGTAAAGATGGTTGGCATAAAAGCCAAATAATTGTCTTGTTGGCGTAAAAGCCAAATAGTTGTCTTGTTGGCGTAAAAGACAAATAGCTGTCTTGTTGGCGTAAAAGCCAAATAGCTGTCTTGTTGGCATAAAAGCCAAAATAGCTATCTTGTTGGCGTAAAAGCCAAATAGCTGTCTTGTTGTCATAAAAGCCAAAATAGCTGTCTTGTTGGCGTAAAAGCCAAATTCTGCGTAAAGCTTGATGCTGCATGAATAATAGATAACCAGCGTAAAACTAGCCAATTATCCTTCCTGACTGAGGTCTTGAGCGTATTCTGGGCTAAATAGCCTTATCACATACCTTTGCAAATATAGCCTGAGTTGGCGTATTTCGAGGAGATAGCATACGGCGTACTCCTATAGTTGAAAATAGCCTGGTTGGCGTAACATACAAGGATGGTGATGTGAGCGTATTAGTCACAGTTTTAGCTTTCCCAGTCATTAAAAATAGAACAAAATCTCGTGCATTAAATGCAGAGATATGCCCCCATATTGTGCATTAAATGCAGAGATATGCCTCGAGCTCTGTACGAGAGGCAGCTTTTGACGTGACGTCTGATTTTGTCTCATGTTGAGCGTAAAGACTCATTTGTGCCCATAAAAAATAGGCAGCGTATTCCTTGAATGCGTAAAAATGACTTGTATCAAGGATATGTCACTAAACGACAGCCTGGGCCTCTGTGCAGAATCATCATTACAGTCGTCCTCTCGATCGTCGTACAGTACTCTTTGTCAGGAGTCAGGTTCACTGCTTTGTCTGACAGGTTCATTCGAGGAATACGAAGAGTTCCTCGTACAACTTTATGCCGCATTAAAAGCAAACGTATTTTACGCCGAAGGGAGGTGTAGCAACCTTTTTACGCCAAAACGGCCTTTGAGTGTTGCTTTACGTGGACTGTTCTGAAGCCATATTTTACGCCATATAGCGCTGAAGCTTTATTTTACGTAGACTTCATGCATGCTGGGAGTTTTACGCGTATAATTCCTCAGTGTATTTTCATGCTTCTACAGAAGTGTCAGCGACTAAAATAATGGATGTGACAAGAAATAATGTGTGTCTGGAGAAAAGACAAAAGAATAAAATAAGTAAAAATTAGGAGTTATGGGGGAGGGGGGACAGGAACTGCGACCCGTCACTTCGACGAGTTTAGGGAAGTTTCAAAGAGTCCAACCAAACACAAGAACTCATGAGAGTTCAGCAACTTTCACCCAAATTCACCAAATCCAGCCTAGTTACATCCAACCAAACAGGCCCTTACCTCCTCCACATGCTGGTACAATTTGGCTAACTCTGGATCGGACATCGTGTAAACTCTATTGGATATCAGCTTTGCTCCTTATAATAACTCAATGCAGAAATCTATATCTCTTACTAGGGGTAACCTTGGAAGCTTCTCTAAAAAAATATCAAGAAACCCCTTCACTACTCTAGGAATATGCTCTACCCTTGCTACTGCTGCTGCAATCCCATCCTTATGCTAGTCCCCATCTAATCGTATGAAAAAAAATCCTCCTTACCTGGAATACTGAATAAAACTCTACCCCTATGATAATCTATCATCACATGACTGTCTCTCAGTCAGTCCATGCCCAGGATAACATCAAAGTTACCCATAGAAAACTCAATCAACCTCGCAGGCAGTGAATGCCCGTACACTATGACCGAACATACTATACATACTCTTATAACCCCTACGAGTCCATTACCAGTGAGTATGTTTAATCTCTCCGGTAATGCCTTAAACTCTACTCCATTGTGTATCATAAATCATGCAGATACAAATGAATGAAAAGCCCCCGAAGCAAATAATGCTACAACAGTTGTGACTAGAATGTTATATGCCACAATGTCTCCCAATGCCAAAGCCTGCTCTAAGGACAAAGTAAATGCTTGCCCCTGGCCCTGCTGTGCTCCCCGCTTCTGCCTTTCCTGGTTACGCAACTGCAGCCTTGCTAGAACATATAAGACTGCATCGGCAATAGACACTGAGCTAACGGCCCTACCGCTAATGCTGGCCCTCTGTCCTGAACTTCTCCTGGTGCTGGCAATATTGGAAACTGCTGAACTAGCTCTTCTGTCCTCTACATCAACAGGCAAGTGGCAATCTTGTGTTCCGAATTACCATATCTCATACATCGCCCATTCGCTTCCCTATACATCTCCCAGGTGTGACCTTCCTTGCCACAATAAGTACAATCTACCAGCGCCCCCTGACATTGTTGTTATAATTGCCTCAGCTGCTGCTGTCGAGATGGTACCATAACTACTGATGTCGTTGGTCTTCGCGACATTGAATCATGGATACGAACGCCAGGTGATGGTGTTGACGTTCGAGGTACTGCTCCTCCTCCCCCACTCTGGGCATGGGACCACTTTTGAACCCGGTCCTTGAAGCCAACCTCTGGATGGTGAGCTCATGTCTCCTAGCCGTTGTGAGCATGACATCAAAATTCTGGTAGTTGTGCCCCTCTACTAGTTACAGAATCCCCAGGTGAAGTCCCTGTTGAAACCTCATCGCCCTCTCCGGCTCTGTACCCACCATTGTCGAAGCAAACCTACTTAGCCTATAAAATTCTTCTGCGTATCCATCTACGCTTCTACCGGCCTGCTTCAGATCAATAAACCTTTGCTGCAGCTTATACTTTGCTACTACCCTAAAGTACTTAGCCCTGAACCTAGTCATGAAGTTACTCGAAGGGATATGATGCATCAAGTCAACCTCATTCGATGCCCACCAATCACGGGCAAGGTACTGAGGCTGTAGTCGGGCCTGATCAACCTGCTCCTTAACTGGAACCTTTTTTCTTTCCTGAATAGCCTTAATATCTTGTAGCCATGCATCCTCCGTGATGGCATCCTCCGTACTATCGAAATACCTCGGGTTAAATTGGCAAAATTTGACCGACGCCCCCGAATTTATCCTTTTGCCCCTTTTTAGCACCGTCTATAATCCCTTGTTAAATAAGATATTTTACACCTATTTCTAAAGCTGCTGATATTGTTGCACTACCATATGGTACTACTGAGTAGCCAATAGTCCTCTGATGATTTCTAAGAGTGTCGGGTATCAAGTGCCACTGGTATGGCTGGCATTGTCGGGGGTACTAGAATCTCTGGTATCTATTGTTCAACATTCTTTGCTACTGGCTCGACCACTGGTTCGACCAGAGTCTGACTCTGAGCAGGTAATGCCACCTGGTGATGCCCAGTAGAACCATGCTCCGCTGGTTGCCCTACCATGCCGGCTGTCCCCAATAACCGAGGATAAGGTAGCCCTAAAGAAAAGGACACAAGATATCAAGAATAAGACGAGAAGGAATAAGAAAGAAAACAGATTTATAGTTTGAGCTTGGTATTGAAGAAGGAGAATTCAGGATATCAAGGAGAACAAGTTTGATTAAGACTCATATGACCAAAATTCCCAATGTAACTACAATATTTCTAAAGTAGGGGTAATTTTATCATTTTGTATTATTCTAAATAATTTGATTATAATTTATTTAATATAGTGCATGTTATATATGTATTGGTGACTAATATAATTATTGGTAGGTAGATTGGACTATTTGATTCGACATGACTCTAGTGGATCTAACCAACTTGACATGACAACTTAACCAATTAGTTAGACTTGTTCATTTAGACCCAACTAGTTAACCATTCTCATTAGATTAGTGTTTGGAGTTAACCTTTATTAGAAAAAGAAGCTTTCTCCCTAAATAATTTATTTATGACAACCCTCAAGGGGTATTTTAGACATTATATATTACTTAAAAAAGGGGATAGGATTTTGCCCCTATTTGTGGGGGGAGACTTTCTCTCTCATCTCATTCTTCATTCTAATTAATCCCTATTTGGTGTTCTTCCCCAAATTGTTCATTCCTCTACCAAATTCTTTATAAATTCCTTCCAAATTTTTTCATCATTACCATCTAAGGAGACTAGAAGCTTGGGTTAGCAAGAGCACTTGGAGAGGAAGGCTTTGGACAAGAAGTTGGTATCCAAATTGTGTCCACTTGATTTTGTATTGGGAATCTATCTTTCAATAGGTAAATTTTAATATTTTCTATCTAATTAGGTTCTAATTATTGTATATAATAATTAAGAATCTATACATATATTATGGCTACCCATAGGATCAAGAACTAGGTTCATATGACTTGTATTATGAATTCTACATGGTAATTTGTGTCCAAGCAGGAAGAATTCTGAGATTGACACATCAAGTTTGTGTCATGAGACTAATTAGATCTATTTAGACTTAGATCGGGGTTGTGAGACTTGATACGTGTCCAAAATTGGACACGAGTAGAGGGTTTCATAGTATTTTGTGATATGGTATTCATTTTTGTTAAGTTGTGCAATCTCTCTTCAATTTCCATTGTAACTAGTTGCTTTAGTTGCATATAGATGAATTTGATATGTATAATTAGTATTGGATAGTTATTGGGGATTTTGATATTTTATTTGAGTGTGTATCTTAGAGCATCACATGAGTGAGCACCAAGTATTTGATTTAATGCACTTAGTGTTTGTGCATCATATAATACATATAGATAGGTGTTATATATATATATAGTCCATGGATGTGGGCTATGTGTGACTGTGTTTGATGCAAGTGGATTATAGAGGGACTCGGGCAGGCATGTGCACTGAGTATATCAGTGTTTGTGTATGTGTTTAAGTGTGTGGATCTGTGAGTGAGGGATGAATATGTGTCTCAGGTATATAATAAGGGGTCTGCAGACTGTGCAAGAGAGAAGAGATTACTGTATTGGTGATTGGGTATTTCATTCTATTGGTGGTTGATACCATACCCTTGTGTATTGGTGTATCGGTATTAATATGATTGTGCATTAGAGGGTTTTGTTTGTATCACTGCTAGGTTAAGTAAGTTATGCATATTTTGGGTAGCAAATGTTTGTGCATTAGATTTATATTAGGCAAGTGAGTGTATCGGTGTAATATAGAGTTTAAGTGTATAGGGGGTAGATTAGTGTTAGCATCTGGAAATTTGAAGGAGGTTTCGCTCATGGGCTTGTAGCACCTACTATAATAGCAAGGTTGTAGGCCAATGCAGGGAATAGTAGGGGATGTGGCAACAATATCAGTTGGGGGAAATAAGGGGTGTTCAAGTGACAGCAGCTAGAGGGGATCTGGTTTAGTACAACAGATTGGAGATGGGTGCTTGGTGTCTGTGTCGGGAGTTCCCTTGCGTATCAGGTGTATTTGATGGGAATGAGTGAGGGTATAAGTGTAGGACACTGCATGAGTGCAGTGTAGTATTGGTTTCGATTTAGGTATGGTGTGATATGATCATGGGTTTGAGTGCATATATGTATGGAGGTAGAGCAGTAGGTATGTGGAGTAGGGGTTATGAAGTATCAGTTTTTATGTGTTATGAGCTAGATATCTAGGATGTGTGTGTCCTAGATGGGAGGATATTAGGTGGATTAAGAATTAAGTATTAGTTGGTAGAAGGTATTAGGAGAATCAAGTATATATAAGAGGGATCTAGAATGTTAAGGTATGGGTAGTAGACTGAGGTAATATGAGATACCAAGATACGGGTTTGTATCTAGTACCAAGTTTAGGACTGGTATAAAGGGTAGGTGTAGAATGTGTCAGTGTATAAAGTATGTTATGAGTACCCTCACTTGGGGCAGCATTGAGTGTAAACCTAAGTGTGGGTTGTGTGTGTATACTTGAGAATCCTTTATAGAACTTCATGTGTGCATCAGTCCCTAGTGTGCATTGGTGGTTGTGTTTGCATTTTGTGTGATGCAGAAAATAATATAGGTAGCAGAGTAAGCAGTGACCAATAAGACTGGTGTGGGAAGGGTTGTATTGTGCAATGTGTAGTCAGGTTTATGTGTAACCTGGGATAAGCAGTAAACCAATGATGCAATAGGAACTTGTGTGCAAGATACACTAAGTACAGAGTGTAATACCATAGAGCCAGTATTAATTTGAAGTGCCTCTTTATGCATATACAGAAACTATGTTTGAATATAGTATGTCTAGATATTAGAATTGTGTGGGTAGTGTTCTACAGGGTTTATGTGATAAGTGGGTTCAATAGGATGTATTGGAGTAGCATAGAGTGCTAGTATTAGTAAATCAAAGTTATATTTATAGATAAATATAAGGATAGCAGCTTAGGACAAGTGCACCAATGTGCACAGTGTCTAAGGGGTGAAGGAGTGACCTAGTGAATGGGTATTACCTTGTGTATGAGTGTATGTCAGGGTGATACATGGATATGAGTGTTAAGTATATAGTGATATAAATATAAGATATATATAAGGTAACCAAGGGGTACTGACCTAGATATCTATGTGTATATGTGATGCTTAGTATATAATACTAACTAGTATGACTTATGAATGGCCTAAAAAATCATAGTTAGTGCATTTTAATATGTTTATCACTTTATTACACCCAATTAACAATGATGTTCATATATAGGGTTGTGTGACACCAGTTCGATCACCGATTTACATTATTTTCTCTGGACCACAGACGAGTACATTCTCTGATAGTTTCTATTATTTGATCATTACTAGTATTTAGAAATATTACTTATGATTCTTGACACGATGGTACATGGATTGGTATTGTTATTAGATCGTCATTCATGAGATGTTACCATGATTTATCGAGATGGTATCGAATATTGCTCCTTGTTAGTATTGAATAACATTGGATAATATTAGTTAAACATTGGATACATTAGACACATTGGATAGTAACATGTCATGGTTGGATCCATCGTATCAGTCAGGGCGGGGGAAGTACTAGTTGGATATGTGATCAAGAACTATTGGCAAGTAGTATAAATCATCGGCTACTAGCTAATCATACACTTTATATGGTTGAGAGAGTTTTTTTCTTAGTGTAAATCATTGAATCTCCCACGCTGATCATATATCTATTTAGTATTTCAAAACATATTGTATGTGGTAGCTTTCAAATTCAGTTCATAGATTACATCGCCTCGTACCTGATATTATAGTTCCTTCTCTTTTATTTTATATATGCATTGGCTATACCCTATTACTTACATTTCTTGTCTCTCTTTACCATTTGCTATTGCATCAGTTTATTATTTTTCTTATCGTATTTAGCATCCTCTAGTTACTATTTTATAGTCTTTATCAATTAATTGGGAATGCTATTGGGTTGTACTTTGCTCCAATCAAGGCTGAATATATTTTATAGTCTTTATCAACTAACAAGTGGAGGTAGCTAAACGCCCAAAAGAAATGAATGCACAATGCAAGTAGTAAAAAAGAAAACCTACTATTGTCCCTTAGCGGCCATCCATCTGGTGCGCACCATCAGTCAAGAAAAAATAAGTTGGATCCTCGGGCTCTGGCTCTAATCCTGACCATACAAAACTAGTGGGGTTAGACCCCCAAATAGCAAGTACAACAAGAAAAAACGAATGAAGAAACAAAACCCAGATCAAAGCATAAGAAATACATGAGTCAAAATCCCTGGCGCGTACCCCATAATCGAGATGATATGACGCTCATATGCCAAACAAGGACAAGAAGTGTCATATCACACCGAGATAATGTACGTTCCCTGATTCTGGTCAAGCTAAAGGTTACTGTATTGTAGGTTTGGTCCATAGCCTATCGTAGCACAATAGTCCAACCCCACAACCAAACAAGGACAAGGGTTAGAACATCGCCCCTCGATAGTCCATGTCCCTAGACTACTAGCAGAAGATACAATACACAAGCAAGTTCAGTTAATGATCGGCCAAACAATCATACGGTTTGATAGGTAAAGTTTGGGTTATCTTGGTAACATAATGCATAATATAAGGATCCTCATATCGTGCTATGTTCGAGAAGGGCTAGCCGATCCAATTATACCATGTAGCACATTGAAGATGCACCCCCCCCCGTAGGGCCACAGTGCTAAGCGGGTCAGTAGTAGTTCCAGACCTCTAATAGGAAGATGCTAGATTGACAAAAGTAAGGATCAGGTATTACAATCTGCTAGTGCGGATGATATACAATATCCGTGGTGGCCAGCCTTACACTTCTTGATAAATATCTGAGGGTGGACGTCATGCGCGATCTCGGGATACCATTCCCTCCCAATGCTATAAATATTTTAGTTCCAAGTTAGCCCTACAGTTAAATAGAATCTCATGCGGGGCCACATGAGTTTTTCCCCTATATGTCATAATTGGTACGAGTACACTACGTACGAGTTCACATTGTTGTCTGTAGGCCGAATCTAGATTCACCCAAGCGTAATACAACAAATCAACCAAACACATCCTAGCCACGCTATGGTTGCTGACTAACTACCATGTTCATGCCAAAAAAAATGAGAACGCGTAGCACATAACACTTAGCACATAGCACGTAGCAAGATCAAGTGGCACCTTGGTGCACTAGTAATCCAAGTAGCACATTATGTGCAAAAGATGTATCAAAATGGATACAAGTAGTTAAGTTAGGGTACCAGGCCTATAGTCAGTCTCATAAATTTTTTTTGTCACATAAAAACACATTGATCAGGTCAGGTACACATAGTCAGTCCAATAAAGTCCTTTGTTCCTTTGTAACATATTGATAAGATCAAATGTATGATCGATACCTCTAAGGCCTAGTTTATCACATAGTCTAGCCATGCCTACGGCTCAATCAAGGTCTTAAGGTAATGATCATCATTCATGAAAAATTTAGGATTTCAGATCGCTTAGCTCATTAGCACTCACAACTCACTAGGGTCGAGTCAAGAGTCTAGAGAAAACTATAAGACCAACATAATTATCAAAATGGACAATACATGCACATAGGGTTGTAGGCGCGCACAAATAGCCCAAAATAGATAGCCGCACACAAAATACAAGAACAAGGTCATTCTGCATAAAAGTAGCAAGAAAGTGGGCTCAGCGCACTTTCATACAAAAGGGGTGCATATATTTATGCAAGGAATGCTCCTTAAAAAAGTACACACGGTAAAGTATGCACAAGAAAATGCACGCCAACCGAGAAATACACAAACTAAGAAATATGCTAAGCAAGAAAGCATGTAACCTAATAAAACACGCGAACCAAGAAAAGCTCATAAACCAAGAAAGCGTACAAATTAAGAAAGCACACTAATCGAGCTCTGTGTATCTTTTCGGCTGAGGAAAATATTCTCTAATAAAGTATGAACCATCAAAAAAGTGCGCACGAAAGGTAACTTGGTGCACTTTCATGCAGAAAGTGCGATCAGAGCAAATTTAACGTAAAAGTACGTGAGACAGAGGAAAGGACCTCGACGCACTTTTCATAGGAACTGTTCTTCTTCCCGAAGACAGCAACCCAAGAAACGTTCCAAAAATTTGTTTTTTTCATAAAATCTTCATTTTAATTCTAAATCAAGTGAAACAAATACCAAAATCATATGAAATTCAATTCTCTACAACATGGAACAAATATTTTTGAAGGTACTAAGTTTGTGGATATCATTTCCACAAAATATCATAAAATTCTAACTTTAAAATTTATATCTACTCCATAATATCCATCAAATCCGAAAATATCAACTATTAAAGATGAAAAGGAAGATAATATACACATATTAGACTAATAATATGCAAGAAAAATCAAAGAATAAAAATATTCTATGAATTATGTTTCTCCATATATGTAATATGTACTTGCCTAAGCTCCAAGGAAAAGAAAGAGAATGAAATTAGTATAATGAGGGAAGAGAGAGAGAGAGAGAGAGAGAGAGAGAGAGAGGGGGGGGAAGGAAAGGGTTTATATAATGTAGGGGGTAGGATTCTAGGCATTGGATTATGTCATGATTCCTCCAAAAAATCCTAGTCACACAAAATAAACCATGAACCAAGCTAAATAGAGAAAAATGGTCTGGTCTCCAGGTTACCTGGCGGTCATGCCAGCAAGCCGTATACGCACTAATACGTATACAGGTAATTATAATCGAAGTCAAGGGGAGAATGATGGACTTGCATATTGGATCTTCATTGATAGACAATATTAAAGAGACATAGTCGGAGGACCAAAGAACAAAGAGTATCAAAGGCCAAGTGTAGGCATGAAAAACTTGATGAGTTTTTTTATTCATGGGGATTGGTAACTAAGGCATGATGACATGCTTTATGTATCTAATGGACAAGTTTGGGAGGAAATCATGTAGGAGGAGCATAGATCGCAATACTCTATACACCTAGGAGTAACAAAAATATACAATGATTAGTATAAGTAAGTTTGGTGGTATGGCATGAAAGGGGAGGTCAAACACTTTATTTCGAGATGTCTAATATGTCAACAGGTCAAAATAGAGGGTTAGAGATCGAGAGGATTATTGTAACCTTTACCCTTACTAGAGTGAAAGTGGAAACATATTACTGTAGACTTTATGTCAAGATTACTAAGAATACCTGGTGGGAAGGATCTAATTTAGGTCATAGTGGATAGACTGGCCAAATTAGTCTACTTCTTAACCTTTATGGTTGGTTTATCGTCAAAGGTTTGACAGAGTTACACATCCAACAGATTTTAAGGCTTCATGGATTATCGTTTAGTATAGTCTTGGATAGAGACTCATAATTTACTTCTTATTTATGGCAGAGCTTGTAACACTGTCTTGTACATAAATAATGATTAATATATTATATCATCTGTAGACAGATAAGAAGTTGGAGAGGACTATACAAAAAAATAAGGATATATTGCGTACATGTATGCTTATTTTTGAAGGCTCGTGGGAGGATCTTTTGCACTTGGTCGAGTTTTCATATAACAATATTACTAAGCAAGTATTGACATGTCCCTATTTGAGGCTTTGTATGGTTGGAGATATCGTATTCCTTTATCTTGGCACGATGTGGGATACATGTTATTGTTCGAATCATAGATGGTGGTAGATTTTGTCGAGAAGGTGAGCCTGATTTGGCAGAGGCTCATAGCAGCAAAAGATAGGAAGAGGCACTTGGTAGATAGCCATGGGACGCCCTTGGTGTTTGAGATAATAAATTTTGATTATGAGAATTTTTTATTATTGATTGTATGAATTCTTAGATATTGTTTGTTTAATGTTAAGGTTGAAAATTTGGTATTCTTTTTATATATGGAACTATCCGATATGGATGAAGTGAGAAGATCAGTCCATTTATTTGAATTATCGACATTTTAGAGAGGATTAGAGAGGTTTCATATAAGCTAGCTTTGTATCAACCTTGGAAGGTATGCATAATTTTTTGTACGAGTCATAATTAGGAAGTATGTGGTAGCCATTAGTCATAGTTTGGACCACTCTTAGATGGAAGTGGGGCTTAGCTTATCTTATAAGAAGAAACTAGTATAAATACTGGATCTACGAGAGAAGGCATTGAGGAATCAAACCATACCCTTGGTTCAAGTAGCATGGAAGCATCAAGCGTAAGGAGGCCCCCCCCCCTAGAGGCATGAGAATGAGATGCAAAGAGGTTCCCTCACCGGTACAACGATTATGTTATATGTTTAGAAGTTCAGTATTTTTTGTAGGATTGTTGGTTATTATGCTTGCTTGTTTCTTTGCTACTTTTTTTCCTTCAATATTAAGGACAAACTAATTTTAAGAGGAATATTTTATAGCATTCTCTACCGAAAAACCATAATTAAAGTAATAATAAGAAAAAGAATAAATTAGGTAACTCGGGATTAGAATCAATATCAAAATTTTAGAAATACTTTAGAATGTCCTAGAATGACATTTAGAATTATTAGAAATTTTTTAATAATTTTTATAATTAAAATAATTAAATAATGTTAAATGATAAATTAAATACTTCTTCTAGAAATTATTGTAGAAATCCATGACTGCCCCCCAAAAATTATTTTAAGAGTATTATAGCCTAAAATAATTCCATGTATGAATTTATTTGCTATTTTTAATAATTTATTTAGCCTAAAATGCATTTATTTTAAATTAAATAAAAAGATTATAAAAAAACCACGGGCCTCACCATTCATACCCGCATGGGGGGGGACTGTGAGTCACATAGTATATAGGGGCTTGATGGTCGGCTAGCAATATGGGTGATCTCGCACATGCATGTACCTAAAACACAACCCAAACCTGTCATGCCCCGATCTCCCGAAGGTAATCGGCCATCCCCGCAAGGCGCGAATCATCGCACCAGCGCTCTCACAGGACGATCTTTCCTATCTGGATATGATATCACAAGAGCACAAGTTGTGCCCGTTTAAGGCTATGATCCGAACAGAAGATAAAATATATAAGCCACAGAGTCGCACAGATAATTCAAATGTAGCAAAATAAGAAATGAACAGGCGATTGGTAACAAGTTCACAGAGTCATCAATAGCAAAAGCATTGAATAACATAAGTATAGAAGTAAAATAAGCACTTTATTGATATTGAACCAGTGTTAGAGGCGACGGTAGACCAAAATTATAAGTCGCTCAAGCCCTCTCTCTCTTGAAATAATAAAAGCGTGCCAAGTGACTATATTTATGGAATAATATATAGGCGATGTTCCAATCTTATATATTATATATGCGCTTCAGCTCCAGACGCAGCGCTCAAAGGCTCCAGCGCGAACTCCATAATTTAGCTTGCACGATGGAGTTTCCATACCGAACGAGGTTCTTCCGCACCCTGCAAGCAATCTGGTGGGTTATCAGTATATGAATGCACTGGTGGAGAGGCTTCTCGTCCGCTCGACAAATCCAAACACGTTATATAGGTTCCATGCACCATCTATTAAGTTATCTTTCTAGTCTTACCTTAGGATCAATTTTATGGCATAACGAAAACCCTAACTCGTGTGGCAGTGCGACATACGATATATGAGTAACACGACAAGATTTACCAACTTACCATTCGTCCATCCTTGTCCAATGTTAAAACCAAGTTAAACCAAGCACGAATATATATATATATATATATATATATATATATATATATATATATATATATATATATATGAAATCCAAGTTAAATTGCAGAAGCAAACATGAGTGACATGAGCGAGGTTTTATTTCAAGTGCATGAGTTACACGGATTATCCAAAAGTGTTACAAAATATGTTCAATTATTCAAATATATACAAGTGTTCACAAATGTCTAATACTGATATTCGTTCAGGTGTTATAAGTTACTCGATGCGATGCAATGACTTATACATGGATTACAGCTAAGTGATGATGACTTATCTATATGAATATGAGTCACTAGCATAGCCATAAAGGACGAGTTATAGTCTTGAACGAGGATGGTATGCAACGAAAGCATGTGAGGCACTATAAGCCATCCCGTCCAGGGCATGAGACTATCAGCCTTTGAGCAAGAATGGAGCAGCGTGAGCGGAGATGCCATCCTTCTCGCACATGAAAGACTGTTGCACGATTTCCATCCTGCTCGCATATCAAATTGGCCCTGGTGCCCCAGACATCGTTCGTGGAACAAGATTAAAGAATCTTCCTTGTTACCAAGTTTTCTGTGACATACAAGTCTTGGGTCTTCCAGATTCACAATATGACACAATAATCCTTGATTCTTGTTCTGAACGAGTATTGCTTCACGAGCTATGATTCTTGCTTTACTTAACATGATTCTTATTCAGAGTTAAACTTGACTTGATGCATTCCCCTGGTTTAGGAACTGCCTTGGCGACCTAACGGTCCCATATACTTGCATGTTCATATTGTACAGAAAGACTATTTGATAGTCTTCTGGCTAACTAGATGCAAGCACGATACATATAGTGTTACTTGATTGGGGCATAAATTTATGTGGCAAGCATTAAAACGAGGCAACGAGTACATGATACAATTTAAGAAGGCAAGAATGCTTTTGTTGGAAATATAGGCATAAGGAAATATATTGTATAGTCTACCTTAGAACATAAGCCTTTTAAGTTTAACACGGGTCTAAGGGGTAGTACGAGAAGTGCAACCATACAGGGACATATCGAGTTACATAATCTATAAGATGTGTAGTGTAAACAAGTAAAGCAGTGCACTACAAATAGTATATAATGATCTACTCGAGGCATAGCGGGGTTTACTTGCACGAAGCAAAGGTAGCATGCGAGGGTCCAAGTTATAAGCCAAGTTTTATTTCCATGTTCTAACACAAGCAATACAAGATAGAATTATTCTTTTAGCTAGGTGCGTTGTATTCTTTATTAGCATGCATGGGGTGATTCACTTAACCACTAACATGTATTGTCCATATTTTAACTGTGTTGTCTAAGCAAAGATAAGTTCATCGTAGCCACCCATCTTAGCGATGATTCGCCTCGGTCGAGCGATACTCTGAAAGTCTAAGTCTGAACTCCTGAAGGGCCAAGTCTAAAATCTTTTGCCTCAAACAAGTCTTCTCGCTGAGCAAAGTAGGTCGGATCGTGCACTTGTGCCATTTGAATCGGATGTCCGCTTGAAAAGAATGAGTCGTTATATTATACACCACTCAGAAAAAGTCTTGTCTTCGAGACTTCCTGAGCACAAATAATTCTATCGCACACTATCGAATCTAACTAAACCATAACAATCCATGTTACGTGTGTGCTGGGTCAGTCTTGTTAAATGACTCTATCATTCAATCCAAGCTCTGACTCGGTCTCTACTGCGCTTTAGCATGGAACATATCGCTTAACGCGGGGTATATTATAATCAATATTGAATGACGATCTAAGGCTGAGGAAAATTTATCCAAATTATCATACTCATCCATGCGAATCTAATATATTCACTTGCACTAGCATTCAAGATCAGTATATCGTGAGTCTAGATTATGTACATATTCAAAGCGTCCCTCAAACATATGCATGTCAACCAACTTAGTGATAGCGAAGTCTTTGTACTCGAGTTCAACATATCACTCCATCTTGGATCGTGCACACGTTTAAGGCGTCCCTCAAACATATGCATTCAGCCAAACTTATTAATAGTAAAGTCGGACAAGTTACTTGCGAAAAGTCTCAAGGGTTCTCATCTTACAAATTATGATGATACTTCCAACAGGGTCAATAAAATTCCTAGTTATTTCCATTCCAACCAAGAATCAAGTATTGCACTACTGTTAAGCACGATCTATCTGATCAAACGACTAGCGTCCATCCATTCGTGTCAAATACAACACATATTTTTTGTTTCAAGTCTAACTCTAAGTCTTGCTGCCCCAGTTCTATGGATTTCTCAAGCAATACTCTAAAGTCGGCTACAAAAGTTCTTTCACTCGACACAGGATTGTCTGCCTAATTACTAGGTCAGCTCACAAGGTTATAGGTATAGTTCAAGCATACGATTCATCATACAAATTCGTCGTGCGATGCTCGCCCCAATTCCTAAGGTTAAACCATTATTCATTTTTATGGGATATTCTATCCAAGCTTATTTCACTCAGATGTCTAAACATTGAGCACATATTATTCTACTTATATTAACACGTTCGTTGCACAGGGTTCGAATCCGTTCAGTCAAATCTATAGAATATACAAGTCGTATGACAAGCCTAGCAATTCGTATAGTCTATTTTCTCAAATATATTTGATAGAATCTATATGTCCCTTAAGTCTAGACCATTAATCTATGATTCAATTCTAAATCTTTGATCTTAATTATAACTTTAAGTCGTCTAACAAGATTTATGTATCCGTTCACGAAACCATCAAGCGTGACCTAATCCAGGTTCTAGACTAACTCATCAAGGAAATACTTCCGATTCACTTGCATTCTCAACTCGTCTTATCGTGTCGAACCATAAGTCAAGACAATCCTTTAGTTGTCACACTCTGGTCTCCCACAAGTTCGATCATCCTCACAGGACATGAGATTACCACGACAACGCTCCCACTGGATAATCATCCTAATTCGGGCATATAGCATGTACGAGCATAGAGTTATGCTCACATAAGATAAGAACGTCTAATGTTATGGTTATCTTCAAAATGATCAAGATACCTTATCATTATACTTTGCTCCATCTAAGTTATATAATCCTTCAAGTCATGTTCGTTCATGCCGTGATCATAATTCGTCTAGCCAATCATCCAACTTCAGTGTTACAATTTGATAAATCCATAATCTTACTTCTAGTATTCCTCAAGTAACTAAGTTCAATACTCAAGCCAAAGTCTATCCACTTTTGCTACTTTCCATTTTATCGAGTTCGTTTGAATAATCATCGAGCATGTTCCCGTAAGTTCAATCATCCTCGCAAGACATGAAATTACCACGTCGGCGATCCCGCAGGATAATCGTTCTCGGTTGGGACTGATTGTCGAGAGTTTTCTTTCAAACTAGGTTCAAGATCGTTCTTCCAAACTCCAGATCAAATCTGTTATCACTTACCGCTTTCATCGTACCATAATATTTCTTTACTTGTATCAATCCATGCTATCTTCCAATTATCGATACCATGATAAGTCTATTAATCTGAAACCACAATATCCATTCTCGGGCCAACTTCTATCGAACGGTATCCTATTCAAGTTTCAATCCATTTGATTCAATTTAAAATTGTTAGTACAATCCTTCAAGTTTCTACCAAGTTTTCTTGACCAAGATATCAATTTTATTACCTTGAATCCCTATTCGATATAAGCATTATCACTTGTTCAAGATATTCACAATTGTTCAAAGTAACTATCGTACGAGACCTATGAATTCTCTTGAATAATTCCAAAATGATCCATATACCACTCAGGAATTGAGTCACCCAATTAAATCCTCAATCAAGTTTGCATCACTCGCTAGCATATTCATCAAGTCATTCCTTGGAATTTTTGTGCGATACCTAAGCATCGCCTGATAAATCTTAGTCTCGTATATATTCCTATTGATAATCATCCAAGTAAACCATATTGTATTTGTATCTTCCATATACGAAATACTATCTGAGCTATTCCTCAAAATTCAAGCACGATCTCTATATTCGCCTGAGCGATTATCTGATAATGTTTCTATCGGTTATCATTCTAAGTCTGACTTGTCCTTATCATAACAATATTCCAATCTCGCTTAGAAACTAGCTCGCACCAAAAGGGTCTTGGCGCGCGATACTCAACACAACTTAGCTGAAAGGATGTGTTCGTAGCTAACCGTCTGAATGATATTCTATTCCGCACACTAACCAACTTGGTAATCGTGTATAAGTATTCGAGTTCACATATATCTTATAAATTTCTAGCACGAGTCTATTCCTATAAAATCTAATACAGGCAGGAACAAGGTTCTTTGCATAACTATCCAGTACAAGCAATCCGGTCATTCACATACACTTTTTAAAATTATTTAGATTCATTGTATGGAATAATTTGTTAGGATATTGAGAGAGAGCGTATGTACATAACCCATGAATGAGCTTTCAAAACTGAGAAGATCGATAAGAAGTCCAAATAAGTAAAGCCAATGCTCTGATACCAATATGTCACGTCCCGATCTCTCGCAGGTAATCGGTCGTCCCTGCTAGACACGAATCAATGCGCCAGTGCTTCCGTGGGATAATCTTTCACATCTGGATGTGATATCGTACGAGCACAAGCTGTGCCCATACAAGGCAATGATCCAAACAGTTGGTAAAATATCTAAGCCACAAAGTCACATAGATAGTGCGAATGTAGAGGAATAAGAAACTAATAGGCGATTGGTAACAAGTTCACAGAGTCGTCAATAGCAGAAGCATTGAATAACACAAATATAGAAGTAAAATAAGCACTTTATTGATATTGAACAAGTGTTACAGGCGGTGCTAGGCCGAGATTACAAGTCGCTCAAGCCCTCTCTCTTGAAACAATAAAAGCGTGACAAGTGGAAACATTTGTGGAATGATATATAGGCGATGTTCCAACCTTATGTATTGTATATGCACTTCAACTTCGGATGCAGTGCTCCAAGGCTCTAGAGCGAACTCGATGCCTTAGCTCGCATGAAGGGATTTTCGTACCGAACGAGGTTCTTTCGTACCCTGCAAGTAATCTGGTAGGTTATCAGTACATGAATGCACTGGTGGGGAGGCTTCTCGCCCACTCGACAAATCCAAACATGTTATATAGGTTTCGTGCACCATCTATTAAGTTATCTTTCTAGTCTTGCCTTAGGATCAGTTTTATGGCATAATAAAAAGTCTAACTCGTATGGCAGTGCGACGTATGATATATGAGTAACACGGTGAGACTTACCAACTTACCATTCGTCCTTCCCTGTCCAATGATAAAACAAAGTTAAACCAAACATGAATATATATATATATATATAATCCAAGTCAAATTGTATAAGCAAACATGAGTGTCATGAGTGAGGTTTTATTTCAGGTGCACGAGTTACACGGATTATCCAGAAATGTTGTATAAGATGTTTAATTATTCAAATATGTACAAGTATGCACAGATGTCTAATACTGATATTCGTTCAGGTGTTACAAGTTACTCGATGCCATAAAATAACTCGTACGTGGATTTCAGCTAAGCGAGGATGACTTATCTATATGATCATGAGTTGTTGGCATAGCCATAAAGGACGAGTTATAGTCTTGAACGAGGATGGTATGCAACGAAAGCATATGAGGTACTACAAGCCATCCTGTCCAGTGCATGAGACTATCAGCCTTTGAGCAAGAATGGTACGGCGTGAGCGGAGATGCCATCATTCTCGCACATGAAAGGCTGTTGTGTGAGTTCCATCATGCTCGTACATCGAAACGGACTTGGTGCCCTAGAGATCGTTCATGGAAAGAGATTTGAGAATCTCCCTTGTTACCAAGTTTTTCACGACATGCAAGTCTTGGGTCTTCCAGATTTATAACATGATATGATAATCATTGATTATTGTTCTGAACGAGTATTGCTCCACGAGCTGTGCTTCTTGCTTTACTTGACATGATTTTCATTTAGAGTTAAACTTGACTTGATGCATTCACCTGGTTCAGAAACTGCCTTGGCGACCTAACAGTCCCGTATACTTGCAGGTTCATATTGAACAGAAGGATTATTTGATAGTCTTCTGGCTAACTAGATGCATGCACGATACAGATAGTGTTACTTGATTGGGGCATAAATTAATGTGGCAAGCATTGAAATGAGGCAACGAGTACAAGCTATAATTTAAGTAGGCAAGCATGCATTTATTGGAAATATAAGCATAAGTAAACATATTGTATAGTATACCTTGGAACATAAGCCTTTACTTTTAACACGGGTCTAAGGGGTAGTGCGATGAGTGCAACCATACAGGGATATATCGAGCGACATAATCTATAAGGCATGCAGTGTAAACAAGTGAAGTAGTACACTAAGAATAGTATATAATGATCTACTCGAGGCATAGCGGGGTCTACTTGCACGAAGCAAAGGTAGCATGCGAGGGTCCAAGTTATAAGCCAAGTTTTATTTCCATGTTCTAACAAAAGCAATACAAGATGGGATTATTCCGTTAGCTAGGTGTGTTATATTCTTTATTAGCATGCATGGGCTGATTCACCTAGCGACTAGCTTGTATCATCCATATTTTAAGTGCGCTGGCTAAGCAAAGACAAGTTTATCCTAGCCACCCACCTTAGCGATGATTTGTCTCGATCAAGCGATACTCCGAGCGAGCCTTTGAAAGTATAAGTCTGAACTCCTGAAGGGACAAGTTTGGAATCATTTGCCGAAAATGAGTCTTCTGCTGAGCAAAGCAGGTCGGATCATGCACTTGTGCCGTTTGAATCGGCTACCTGCTTGAACCGAATAGGTCGTTACAAAACAGACTTAGGCTCGATTATTAGGTGCCAAAGAAGCATGAGTATGGCCTATATGTCGACGCCATACCTCCTTAAACCTAATTTAACTAAGCCTCGAATCAATGACCAGATTCAATCATGGTTGTTGATTCAAATTCAATTTTACTATATATATGAAAATTTGGGTTTGCGGCTCATTTTTAGGAGAAAACGTTTGAAGAAAAGTTTTGCTGATATCAAGTAGCCCTAGGACGACTTCAAACGAGGATTTCATTTAGCTCCCAAACCCATCCCAAGAAGATTCATAAGTTCCCTCTCCCTCTCAATTATTTGATTATAATTTTTGGAGGATTTTAGGTAGTTAAAAATTAATTTCTAAAAAAGAAATTAAACCATTGTTCTGAACATGGAGTAAACGCTACTATTTTAATCATAACTTTTTTCTATGATCAATTTTTTCCCTTCTATTAATTTTTATGGACCCTAACTTAATAGAAAATATATGATATAGTTTGGTGAATTAATTAATTTATTATATTTTAAAAATCAAAATCTAACTTATTTAGTTATTGGAATTTTGTTTAAGATTTGCTCAACTTGTAGATGTTATAACCAAAAACTATGATCTAGTTTCTCTGTGAATTTTAGCCAGAACCTACCATTATATTTTAGAACCTAAATAAGTCATGCGCAACTCATATATAGTCGAAGCATAGCATAGCAGTCATACACCAGACGCATCGACTTGTCAGATTAGCCCTATGCGTCCACATGCTTGATACGGTATACGTATTGCCTTATTTGGTCATTTCTGTTACATTAATTTCATTCTTATCCTTAATAGTTTTGTTAGTGTATCAGTTTGTTCCACCTTACTATTGTCACATTAAATAATATTATATTTGTTTTCTAGTGATCACCATGCCATTTGTATACTGCATCGTGTACCTTTATATCATGTGTACTTTTCTCAATCTTGACTGGATATATTAACGGTTGACAACTTTAGACGAGAATTTATACTATAGTCCTTACGGGGATGGTAGGTGATATGACTGAGGAGTCTGAATCTATTATGGACGTGATCATTGGGAAATTTAGCTTATTTAGTTAGACTTTTATTTTCAGTACTTTGTTTATTTAACATGTTTGTTCTCGAAGACTACTGGATGTTGGGTGTTGTTTAGTGAATTTCCTAGTGCCTATGGTTTTCCTTTAGAATCATATAGACTCAATTAATTAATAATTTAGACTTTAGTTAATTGTCTCTTTTTTCTCAATATTATCTTTTCATTGTTGTATATCTTTTGAATGAGTTGATGATATAAATATCATTATATTATGATTCATATTGATTATTAGTGGATATCATGGATGATTGTTATTGACGTTGTAGTATGGATTATGGTATCGAGATATAGATAGCATATTACTGCAGACACTACGGCATAAGCTAGTCAATCAGTCACGTGTCTATTCTCGATTATTTTGGAGCGAGATGTAGGTTGTACGCAAATCTAAATATGCAAAACAAATACAAAAATCTTGGAGATGATAAGGTTCACTACAAGAAAAATGGCCTTTCTTGACGGATTTTCCTCGTCAAGAAAGGGTTATCTTAACGGTTTTGGATCCGTCAACTAGGCCTCAGTCAAGAAAAGTCTGAACTTTTCTGGACGGTTATTATTTTTGGTTTTGTTGACATTTTAAACCGTCATTTTACAAGCCTGTTTTGACAGTTTTAAACCGTCAAGAAAACATAACAAAATAACTGTCAAGGTAAAAAAACTTTTCTTGGCTGTGGCCTAGATGACGGGTAATGACCGTCAAGAAATCTTTTTCTTGACGGAGAAAAACCATTAAGGAAAATAATTCTTGATGATTAAAAATTATTATTAAAAATCCTTTCTTGATATTTAAAAACCGTCAAAAAATGACGTTTTGTTGACGTTTTGCAACCGTCAAGAGAAACATGTTTACAATAATATCAATAGATTCCAAATTCAGTTTAAACTTGCTTAAAATAATATCAATATATTCCAAATTCAGTTTCCAAAACACACATAATATCAATATATTCTATAATATCACAGGCATCAAATAACTAATAATAGATAATTTTTATATTAACAAATACACGTTCGTACACCACAAATATCTAACCACATCCAAATAACCAAAGTATATAGTTTTTACAACATCTTAAACATCTAAAACCTATTTATAAAAGCAAACCAAAATATTTTTGAACCCAGAGCACATCCCTCCTATCACAGTACAACTTTTATTTTCCATGTAGTTCTTGAGAGCATAAGAGAAATAGATTTAATTATTAGTATGTGTGTCCAGATTAGAGTATTATAGAGTGTCTGTTATTGTATGGATGTCATCGTAGATTGAAACATGTGTGGATGTGTCATAGTAAAATAAATGGTCCAGCTGGACAAATAGAAATATGACATATCTTAAATGGAGATATGCCATATCTTAAATGGAGATATGCCATATCATAGTAAAATAAATGGATGCGTCATAGTAAAATCAGACAAGTAGTGAATCATACAACACCATAGATTAATAACACATGCAAGAGGTCTGGGATTTGAGTTCAAACATTTAAAGAAAAGAAGATATCTTGAATTAACAATCTAAGTTAATGTAGCAGGAAGAACACTCTATCTCAACATATAAAGAAAGAACCTCCTAAGACTAAATAATAAGGATGCAACAAATTGAGAAAGCAACTAATAAATGAGAAGTTATCTTAAATTAATCAATCTAACTTAATGTAGCAGGAAGCACAATCTCTCAGCATCATTAAAAAAGAACCTCCTAAGATCGAGCAAGGATGCGAAAAAGTCCACATAATAACATATAAATGATTGATAACAAATATATGAAACATGGGAAGAAACAAATTTTTTATGTGAGGTGCATACTTTTAGAATAATGCCTTCATCTTCTTCTGGCAACTTCCAAATGACCAAGCCAAGAAAACTTTGTATACCATCAAGTTTAGGCTTCCTTACCAGGAGGTAAGTTCTTCTAGAGCAAGGAGAACACTACCGAGTAGAGCTCTAAAGGCAGCAACAACACCAGCTGCACATCCACATGTTACCTTTCACATACCAAAAATAATCAATTAATCATGAAAAAGTAAACAATCGTAACGGAAGGCAAAAAAATAAAAAATTTGAAACAGGTGAATGAAAAGTTGTCACCGCTCACCTACGCATTTGCATTAACACAAGACTATAAGCACTGATAATAGCACCTTATGTTATCCATGAAGAAAATATATTTATGATTATGTTTCCCTTTATAGCACGTCTTTTACTATTAAAAATAGTTTCCTAAATGCATAATAAGCCATCTTGTGTTAACACCTTTATAGTTCTTTATATCATAGATATTTATTGGTAATATCCTGATAATTAATACATCTTGCATCAACCATATGTAGATAACAGAAACATGAAGCAGCAACACTGCCATTAGGAAGTAATGATATAAAAGTATGTCAAGAAATAGCTAGTAGTTTAAGTTTTAGCATTGCAAGTGTCCTGAGTATAATTTCATAAATAGTGGCCCTCACCCACACACACCACCACCACAAACACAAAAAATATTACCTCAAACAACAAATGTTGTTCATAAAGTACGACTTATGGGAAGCCAAAAAATGAGTGGGGTAGTGATTTGGCATTCAACAAGAACCTAACAAGAGGAGATGCACATAGAGAGCAAAAGGTGAGTTTAGCTTTAGGAAAGAGTAAGCTATACAGGTAAAAAAAAGTCTCACATGAAGAACGGCTCCAGATATAGTAGTTTCCAAAGTATGTAAGCCAAAAAAAAAAACCCTCCTCTTTTCAAAATCAAGGTGTGGGAGGCCAAAAAATGGGTGGGTTGGAGATTTTTTATTTAACAAGAAGTTAACAAGAGGAGATGCACATAGAGAGAAAAATGAGTTTAGCTTTAGGTAAGAGTAAGATATACATGTAAAAATGTCTCATATGAAGAACGACTCCAGATATAGTAGTTCCTAAAGCATGTAAGCAAAAAAAAGGTCCTTCCTCTTTTGTAATCAAGGATTCAATATTAAAGGTCATAATTTACAAATGCGAAAACTATTAGTCAATAAAATAATAGAATGGTTGTCAGATCTAAGTGTTTAATGAATAATAATGGTATTATTAAAATTATGAAGGGTACTAACTATTGATTGAGCATTATGGTAATGATACTGAAATTTAAGCACAAATTTTTTCCAACTATACTGATCCAAAAAGTCCACTTTAAATGTACTAATTTCAAATACTAAAGAAATAATGTATATAAAGTTTCAAAGTGAAGAAAATGTAAGATTCCATAGGAGAAACAAAACATAGGTAAGAGTTTGTGGAGAAGAGATAAATAATCAATTGAAATTTTAATAGCATATTTTTGCCCAATTGTTTTGTTGTCAACTTTACTCTGAGAAATGATTCAGAAATATAAATTTTAGAAAAGAGGATGGGATCAAGGAGATCCAAGCCTAACTTCACAAAAGTGATAAAAAATGAAAATGTATAACATGGCAATGGAAAATAGATGTCCAAGAAACTATGTAAAAAATTAAGTGTATAAAAGTGACACTTGACGTTAAAAAGCACCTTACACTTTTAGCTATAGTACCATCAAAACCATATAAACAATGGATTGCTGATACTGAGACTTTAGAACAAAGAAAAAATAGGCCTAGGTAATTTACCTGGCTTGTTGCCTGGTTTCAAGACCAAACCGGTTAACAGGCTTTCCATTTAGAATCTTGTAGTCTCTAAACCAATCCCTTATTGCAGTAAGAGTGCCCTGAAGCAATAAAAAAAACCTAAGAATAAAACAACCATCTATCATAAAGAGGAATAATTCCCTTAGGCGTCTTTCTTCGAAATGGGGTTTGTCTATGAAGCACGAGTAGGCTAAACAGAATAATAGAAAATGTTGATGACTAGAAAAAAAAAATTAAGAGAATATAAAATAAAGATTCAAACTCCAAATATGAAATCAACCTCCAGATTCTCTTCCCTCCTTATGTTGTCACCTACACTGCAGTATTCATCCCCCTCCCTCATGCCTGCAACTCAATGCAGTATATCCAATACCTCCATCACTAAGAAGCATACACGGCCTGCAAACTTCCCAATCTATTTCCCCATCACTTGGATGTACCCAGGCCACTCCTAAACTAGCTGCCAATCCGCAGCAGTCCAGAACTGCTATACAGTTCATCCCCTTGCTGCCACTCTGTCATTGACTTACTTGGACACACATTGATCCAAACACCAACATGCCTCTGCTGCAATTTTACACAATGGAACACCCCCTCTGCTGACACACTCATACTCACATGGATAGACACCCTAGGATACCTGTAATCTCCTAATCCCTATAACTAGTGCACTCCAACTGCAGTCCCAGTTCCCCCTTACATTGCCACTAAAACACACACACACACACACATACACACACACTCTTAAATCGAACACTAAAGCCATAACCCATACACTCTCATCCAATACCTAGTAGAGAAGATTAATGATAGCAGCAACACCCTCAGGGTTGCATTCAAGCATGCATCAACACCTTCAAGGTTGTATTCAAGCAGGTATCCTTACAAAAAATAGCAAACATATAACTATAATAGCTCAGGGGAGAGTTTCTCAATAATAAACTAGAATGAACTACTGAACAAAATGATACCTAAGATAACAAATATGTCACATATAAGCAACCACCTGATTGAAACTGCCTACTAGTTCCTGGTATAATCCTGAGCATTACATCAAAAAATATTTAAAAATGAAGGGCTTGGTGTGGATCACAGGTTCACCATACGACACTAGAGAATATGAAGTACACTTGAAATTGCTGGAGTAAGTGAAGCATGAGAATAATATTCTTGTATAACATAGAATTGCAATAAAGAACATTGATAAACAAAACAAAAACATAATTAAAAGGGAAAATACAGATTACTAGCATGGGGGCATATACATCTCAAAACAATATCAATAAAAAAGCTATATTTACTTCAAGGTGAACTTCAAACTGCTACCAGCAACTCTTCAAGAGATGGGAAGATTAGCTTGAGAAGCCTATTGAGGCATCCACATTGTTTACTTTGTTGTTCTCAATTTATCTAACAGGTGTGGCATACCCGCTGAAATCAAGGATGCATCCCTCAACCTGTGAACAAGTCTAATGATGTTAATAAGGTTATAAAAATAATAGCATATTGCCCGTATAGTACGTAAATAAACTTCCACATAATATCTGTTGATACTTCAGTAGCTCTGCGCTTTTACGCTTAACCTTGTCATCTTCTATCTAATCGAGAAGAGGTCTTTGCCCATCCTTCCCGAGTACCAACCCCGCATGAGGCTTCTCCACTGCCTTGTTTCGCACCTAAGAATTCATAGCTTGTCAGTAGAATTCATAGTTTATGTAGGGTCCTCTACAGGTTTTGTTCTGCAACATAAGTTCCCATAAGATATATTTGTACTTCGTGTATACTAGTCGTTTCACAAGAACAATAGCTTTTCATCAAGCCTCATGTATGGGTCAATTTAGTGGTTCGCAAATAAAGTATAAATGTCAGGCTATAGGTGTTGTTTTGCAACCTAAGTTTCCATAAGATATACCTTGGCCAAACATGCCCAACACAAATGTCAGGCTAGTTGTAGGGTCCTCTACATATGTTGTTCTGCAACCTAAGTTTCCATAAGATATATTTGTAGTCCGTATATACTAGTCGTTTCACAAGAACAATAGCCTTTCATTAAGACTCATGTATGGGTCAATTTAGTGGTTCACATATAAAGTATAAAAATTATGTGTACTAAAACTATTCCTACTGCTAATACAATACATATTTGGAATTAAAAATATAAATGTATAAATTTAAGGACATAAGAATTATTCAGTTGTGCATGCAGATAATTAAAGCAAGTCAAACTGTCATATGTTAAGATTCACTGATCGATTAATCATGATGTCATAATTCATTAGTATCTCAAGCATGTTACATGTACACATCACAGGTCAGGTGTTCACTGTATCAGAGAGACTCAATCATCAAAATAAACCAGATATTGATATATAAAAGAATCAAAAAAAATATGAGGTTGTCACTATCAAGTGCAAAGTTCATCAATCTATAAATATCTCCAGGCGTCACATTGCTTCACGGAGTTCATAATACATCTTATTATTCAAGAAGTGCACACCCTATATACTTGTAAACATATATAAGAGAGAAATGTCTCGTTGTGTAATTTCAGTATCCATAGTCAAAAGTTTTTTCTCCATATCAGTTGCATTTTAAGATGGAGTTGAAGAATATATAAACATCTATTCAAACAAAGTCTATTAATATATAATATATGTAATATCAAACAAAAATTGTTAAGCTTCTACTTGGTTCTTTAAGCTGAGTTCCATCCAAGTAATTAAGAGATCTCTCTCTTTCTCTAACTCACCTGTGAAGTTTTTGTAACTAACTTCCCATTGTAAAATCTCCTGGTAGGCTTATGGTTCACAATAAAACATAGCTTACTATCTTGCAAGTCCTTGTCATGATCTATCTTTAGACTTTAACAATGCATCAGGCACTCATCTTATAATTCCATGCATTTCATGAAATGTGATAAACATGAACGAGAGAACGGAGCTCAATAAGAAATACAGCAGAAATATCATACTCGAAGCCAAGTGAGATGCAATGTGTTGCAGACATTTGGCAAATATAGGAATAAGAAACAATTGAACAATATCAAGAACAAATATAGGAATAAAACATATCTGGCAAATATAGGAATAAGACAACGATTTATTATCTGAACCCAAGATCGGACGTATTCTGTTGGTACCAACTAAAATGCCTTCTCTTATCATTTGCCACCCTCGTGAAATCCGAAAAGAACCTGTCCCCATGCTCGTCAAGATGCGACGGGAATCGTATCAGCAACATCGGAATGCTCCTCCTCGAAGTTCGATTGTCGTAACCTGTTGGGTCCGAAGTTTGAATCTCTTTCGATCATGTAGTAGAAGTCGGTTTGGTTAAAGCTGGACCCCCTTGGTGTCAGGTTCCTCAATGACTACAGGGAGTAGACGACTACAGGGAGTAGATCTCCCCATTGGTCAGGTTCAACGTGAGCGCGGTCGTGGACAAGAACCCCTGCTAGCACCTCGATTAGATGTCCCAACTGAGTAGCACTTGGTCCTCTGCAGCTTCACCACCTGCAAGCACCTCACCCCAAGCCTCCTCAGCCCACTAACGACTAAATATAACATTAGATTACTGAACTAGTAAACATGGTACCTATCAGTAATATGCACTTGCAATAATGCCAAAAAATCATGGATACATAGTTACCATATATGAAAATACATTAAACAAACAGATTAAAGGTTCAGAAATTATGATATATCAAAGATATAACAAACATATAGCTCAAACTGTTCAACCACTAAGCTTTAGATCTCACTATTTTCTCTAAGCACAGGAAGTTCCTTTCTGAATAAAGCTTCCAAAAAAAAGAATAACTTAATTCTTATTAACTTATTACAAGAATATTGCAGAAGTGAGTTAAAATAACATTCACCAACCACCAAAGGTAAACTAGGAAAAATATATATAACACGTAATTCAGAAAGCATCAATAAAATAATTAATCACACGAATCTACGAAACCAATTTTAAGAAGCATCCTTTGAATAACCCTGTAACCCCCTCGACCAGATTTCAGCTTAGATAGAGAAATTAGGATTATTTTTAACAAATTAGGAATTAATTACAGCATTTTAAATTATTAAGCAATATCCTATATTGCTTAGTGCACCTGACCATTACATCAATAATTAGAGCATTACGCTGACTGTTACCCCCAAACAAAGTTCACATATCTCTCCTAGACATGCCAGTCTACTATTCTAAACTTTATGCAACTCACAAATACTCTGGCATGAGTCTCATTTTAGTCGCACAAATATCGTTACAAACGTCCGTATTAATTTTCAATTAATTTCCAAATATGTACCCTTGTCCGTTCTAATCGAAATTAGAGACCCAACAGGAACCTATTTTATCCAAACTAAATTACGTTATTATTCTATTTTAAGTATACTATGTCTAGTATACTTGCACTTCACTAAATTCTGACCCTACATATTTTTAATTAATTAGAAAATATCGTACGTATTAATTTCTAATTTAATTAATACGGTGACCAACATCGACCAAAACTAGGCCCAACCCCTACCCAGACTCACCCCCACACCCTCAAGACCCTTACTAAACATCATTTCTGTTCATTACGTCGCCCTCAGGAATGAGGTATTTTTCTCAAACAAATTCACAATTACACAATTTCCTAATTAATTAGGGCTCTTGTGCAATTTATGAAACTGCAGGGTTTTATCTACAAAATGGAGTGGGTGAGGTGTCCACCTCCCATTGGAGGGTGATTCTCCACCCTCCATTCCAATTTAGGTCCAAGTTCAATGCATTTACATGCATTTATGAGGCCTACCATATCTAATGTGTGTTTACACATGTATTTACCAAAATAACCCTAAACCCTAAACCTTTGCAAAACCTTATAACCCCCCTCTCAACCGACTCCTCAATCACTCTCACCTCAGCCCCCCACCTCCGACCGCCATACCCCTGCCTCGACCACCCTCCGGCCTCCCTCAGGCCACCGCACCACCGCCATAGCCACCGCCACCCATCGCCAGCATCACCCACACCACCATCACCAACAACTCCACCATCACCTCCCTCACCACCCGACCTCCCCTAAACCACCACCACCGCCACCACAGGCCACCACCACCTTCGCCATCACCTCCGCCACCAAACCACAGTCGCCACCCCCCACCCCTCGGCCGCCGCAACCACCGCCACCACCCCCCACAGCACCCGCTCCACCATCACCCACACCGACAGCACCACCCCCCGACCCTCCCCAACCCTCTCCACCGCCACCACAGACCACCACCACCGCCACTAACACCTTCGCCACCCTCCCCGCCACCGAATCACAACCCTGAGCCGCCACCGCCGTAGCGGCCGCAGCTGCTACTGCTACTACTACTGCAACTGACCTCCGCCGGAGCTCCGCCCCTCCGCCGGCGACGATGACCCAGAAACGCCCCCCCCCCCCTGAAACGTCAGGTACACCCCCCTATATATATATATATATATATATATATATATATATATATATATATATATATATATATATATATATATATATATATATATATATATATATATATATATATATATGTTATTTTTATATATATATGTATATATTATGTATTTATATAATATGTATATATACAGTATATATTATATTATTTACATACTATTATATGAATATATATAAGTATATTTTTATTTATATATATATATATATATATATGTATATATAGTATATATGTATTTATATATGTATATATAATATGTAAATATATAATATTTATATTATTATGTATATATATACTATTATATAATAAAAATATATATATAATATATATATTATATTATCCTATTATTATTATACTATTATAATATATACATATATGTATATGAATATATATTATATTATATTATATATATATATTTATATATATATATATATATATATGTATATAATTATATAAAGTATATATATAATATATATATATTATATTATATATAAGTATCCTATATTATTATTATATATACTATTATATATATATATATATATATATATATATATATATATATATATATATATATATATATATATATATATATATATATTGTTATTTTATATATATATATATATATATATATGTATATGTATTATACATATATATATTAAGTATATAAAAATATTTTTTTTTATTTTGTGTATTATATATATATTATGTATATATATACTATTATATATTTATATGTATATTTTTATATATATATACCTTGTATATATTTAAGTATATATATATATATATATATATATATATATATATATATATATTTATGTATTATATGATATGTATATTATTATTATGTACATATATATTTATACTATGTATATATAATATATTATATACTTATATTATGTATGTATATATATGTACCTTATATATATTTAAATATATATATATATATATATATATATATATATATATATATATATATATATATATATATATATGTATTATATATTTATTTTTTATTATGTATTACATATATATATATACTATGTATATATATACTATGTATATACATACTATATTTATATGTATATATTTATATTATGTATATATATACTTTAATATATATTTAAGTATGTATAATATATATGTATTATATATATTTAATTATTATTTATGTATTATTTGTATATTTGTATATTATATATTATATATATATATATATATATATATATATATATATATATATATATGTATATAAGTATATATATATATGTATATTATTATACTATACTATATGTACGAATGATTAATTGCATATTAAAATATTAAATTCACGAACTCATATACGTCTTAAACAGAATGCACCTACGACGCAGTTAGTGATCCCAGGTCACAGGACCATTCAGACGCAACTGCGGAAACATGTTTTTGGCACTCACTGCTTGAGGACGTAGGCAAGTATACCTTGCCAATTTTTACTGTTTAAACTATAAACTGTTGTATGTTATCCTGTTTCAATTACATATAACTGTACGCGTCCGAGATTGCCTCGGGTGCCGTCAACGAATACGTCGACATGTAGTGTAACTGACTTAGACTTTAGAAGTCTCTTCCACAGATGCGAGGGTATTCTAATATCCTCCTAGACCCTGACACTTGTACACGCAATACGTTTGTAATTCATATTGGGATGCGAGTATGCGTACTCGATTAGCTACCGGTGCGTGTGACGTGCATCACGGCTTAGCACAAAATCAAGACTATTCAGGAAAGTTATGACTTGGCATATAGTCACGTGGTATACACGTCGTATATTCGACTTGTGTATCCACATTGGGAGGGGAACACAACTAGTAGGCGTATAGGATACACACATTGGACTCCGTAGTATCTAGAGGAGCCACGGAGCCAATGATTTCCTTTATTCAGATACCGCGTTCTTCGGAGCGATACGGACGTATATATATTTGTAGATACCTCATTCTTCGGAATGATGGATGTTACATGATCAGATACCATACTCTTCGAAGAATGGACGTTATACCTACACCTACCCATACGTAC
This sequence comes from Iris macrosiphon, assembly GCA_036927795.1. Lineage (NCBI taxonomy): Eukaryota > Viridiplantae > Streptophyta > Magnoliopsida > Asparagales > Iridaceae > Iris > Iris macrosiphon. The sequence goes on along the minus strand of JAYESA010000006.1, from coordinate 126,846,396 downwards.
CAAGGTTGTCTTCACATTGCATTCACTTAGATGGTTAGCACACCCTTTTTTTATTTTATTCAGAATGGCATGCTTTTATGTATCTTGTTACGTCCCACTGAGGACCTGGTTTCCTTCCAGATCTAGATGAGACATATTATCCCACGGTGTACGGACCTGGACAGGAGATGAGGTAAGCATCTGAGGAGGAGCTAGAGGTGCTGCCATCAGAGTCTCCCTCATCTTTAGTAGTATCATCATCTGGAGCTGGAGCCTCTTACCTAGATAGACGATGCTCTAGTCTTGTTATATTTCAGCACTTTTATTATCTTTTGTAGTGGATTTGTTTTCACTAGACATATCTAATTTTTACTATGATATTTCAGACTCAGCACTTATATATTCCAGCACTTACTTCAGTATTCCTTATTATTTTATGGATGAGATTAGACATTACCTGTTATCTTCTAGTATTAAACTGGTTAGTATTTTATGATAGCGTAGCACGTCTCGTTGGGTCCATTAAATTGGGTAATTCCTTAGAGACGTGTCAGCTGGTCAATGCCACATGGCCTGGTTCCACATATTTTGGGACTGGGGCATGACATAGTTTTAGTGGTGGCCCATGCAGGTCTAGTAAATCGCTAGTGGTATGATAACATGCCCAGCGAGCCTGCAATAGGATAGGAATTACTATATCTCATCCATTCTGACTTCATCCTTGAATCTCTTTCATAAATGCATCATGCTTGATTATTTTTCCTTCGTGCTTTTCTATTTTATTCTATTTTCTTCAGAAATATGGACGTACCCAGTGGATACGCGACTGATGGGGTTGACCAAGCAATAAACCCCTCGCAAGATGTCAATAGAACCCCGACTATCCCTAGAAACCAGTCCCCGAGACGGTCACTGGTTTATCCAACCACCCCATACCTCCACAATGGTCCTTCATAAGAAGCTGTACCAACCCAGCAATAAGGACAGACCTCTCAGGCACCAACACCACAGACACCTTTGCCTCTTGTAAACCCCCTGATTTTCAAGAATTTTTAAATTTGGATTTTTTATAATTTTCTGGAATTTTCTGGGATTTTTCTGTAATTAAATTCAGGTGTTTTAATTATTAAATAATTTTTAAATGATATAAATGATATTAAAATATTATGAAAATAATATTTTATGGTGTAAAATGAAAAACTAGACATAGGATAATTTTTCGGGAATTTATTGGACCCCGGAAGCATTTTAAAAGCCCTAAAAACTGATTAATTAATTAAACCAAAATAAACCGGGTTTATTTGAAATCAACCAAACCAATAATTGAACCAAACCGGTTTTATTAAACCAATTCTTAGCGGATCGGATCTGGTCTAACCCAGACCCGACCCGAACCCGCATCCTGTTTAGTGGATCGGGTCGGATCCGCTAGACCCAACCCGACCCGCCACCAACCCGACCCGCCGAACCCCCTTTCTCTTCTCCAACCGTTCAGCCACCCGACGGTTCCCCTCCGGCAGCCGCCCGTTACGCCGCCGCCACCGCTCTGATTCCCTGCAACCGCCGCTGCCGCCCGCTCGCGTCCCCGACCCTCCGCCTCCTCTCCTCTCACCGGCCACCGTTCATCTCCCGCTCCCCCGCCTATATAAACCCTAATCCTCCGCCGCCGGCTGCTCCCCGTGCCACCACCGCCCCTCGCCGAGCCTCGCCAGCGCCGCCTCGCCGACGACGTCGCCCCCGCGCCGCAGCCCCAGCCCCCTCTTCTTCCTCCTTCTTCCCTCACAGACCCGACCCTGAGCCTCCGTCCAGCCTCCCGCGCGCCGCCGTCCAGCCTCCCGCGTCCACCGCCGGATCCGCCTCTGCCCCCGGCCGCCTCCTGCCAGTGCCGCCCGACCCCAGCCTCCCTCCGGCCCTCCCGAGCTCCGGCCAGCAGCGTCCCCAAACCCTAACCTAGGACACGGGACTCAGGACACGGACACGGCCCTTTTGGCTTTTTCGAACCCTGTTCAGGTACGCGTATCTCCCTGCTCGTTTACCCGTTTTTGATTCCGTCAGTTGCATCGTGGACCCTGCGTGACCCTCTCGGTGCCCGTGTAACCCGCTCAGTGCATCGCGTACTGTAGTGATCGTGAATCGCGATCCAAAAATAGGAAAACCAACGCCATGTTTCACCCCGGAATCGAGTACGCCCCGCCAAACGGGACGACTTGGTCGCATGCGGTCTTCACAGATACGTGCTCGTCGTTGATACGGACGTGCTGGATTTTGCAAAAGTTGATTCGGATATGCGTGCACACCGGAATCAGTGCGTATCCGCAGACAATGCCCCGTATCCGTACTTTCTGGTTCTCGCTGTAACTTAGTGTATATATGTCGGATCGAGACGAAACTTGCGCCATCGGACTCGTAGCAATACGCTGGTCCTGTGAGCCAAGTTTGGTTCGATTCTGAGAACGTTGACAAAATTGCGTGTCGTGGGCCCCACAGGTCCCACTTGACGGACGATTTTGAGAACGGCTCATCGAAATCAAATTCTAGAAGTTTCGTTGGGTTCGTATCATCGTTCCTGACCTGTTGTCACTAAGTGGACAAATTTGGAGACCTTTGACCCTGACGTATTTTTCGGTGCAAAGTGGCTTACATGTGGACCCCGTTTTGACCGAAAATGTCATTTTTGCCCTTGTCTCCAAATTGGACTCAAGGACAGGCATTTCTAGCTGATTTATATTTTCTGGATCTGATGGTGATGTCTATTTCAGCAACCGGAGTACTGCCTGCAATCCCCGCTGAAGCCAGAGCCACAATTGGAACCGGAAACCCAGGCAAGTGTACCTTGCCATAATTGCAGTATAATGATTCGTTTTCTCTTGATTTATTTTCTTGTGACTGTTGTAAATGCTCAACCCTAGGGCCGTGTGACTTGCTTAGCGTCCGATTATAGTCGGGTGCCAACACCGTACGCGGAGTTGTGCAATGTCAACTAGAGATGGATATCGTGATATTTACATTATCATACTTGCCCTATCAAGTACATTATAACCAGGACACTTGACACAGATCATGAGACAGAATCTTCCTGAATATTCAAGGTGATTCTGTATAGGATACAGGTTTATGACTTATATAATTTACATGCTTAGATTTTATCCTGACTTATTGTATTAGTTTAATCTTGCGTAACAAGAACATTGAGAATTGTGACGTGAGATTACCTTGGGTGGGTAGAGTATTATCATATCAAGGCTGATTATAATATAAATAATGTCATCTGGAGGTGTCTTAGTCTCTGATACAGAGCTTTGGCACAAGTTCTGGCCCTTCGAGAAAATACTGTTATGGTTTCTTTAACACTGATCCTGTAGTAGTCTCAGCCTGAGTATGACTAAAACTCTCACTTGCATATCACTTAGCTGGTTTATTTACCCTATTTTGTTTCATTTGCTGTATTATTTTGGCTTGTGTTTTCTGTACCTTGTTATGTCCCCTGAGGACCTGGAATGGATTATGTCCCCAGGATTTGCAGACGAGGTTTATCCAGAGGTATACAAAACAGGTGCACTTCACGGAACAGTACCAGTACCTGAGGACGAGGTGACAGTTGAGGACTTCTTCTGAACATCTCTCTTCCATGCTCAGTTTTATGGCTATTAAACTCTTTATTTTCCTATTTAAATGAACTTTTGTAAACAGACTTAATATCGGATTGTTCCCCGATTTTTAATTACTTGTAACTGACTGTTGTTTATTTCTTTTGCTGATATTGCTATCTTTATTCTGTGGATGAGATTAGTAAACCTGACTGTTGTAATACAGCTTAAGTATGCCCCGATGGATCCATTAAATTGGGTTTGTCCATCGGTGCGTGCTGCTGGCCATTATCACGCGTCCAGTCCCTCGGTATTTTGGGACTGGGGCGTGACATAGTTTTTGTAGTGGCCCATGCAGGTCCACGACTAAATTGTTCAGTTTCAACTTAGGGACCGAACAGGCCTGCAATAAGAATAGGATAAGTTTTAGGATCTCATCCACTTGCTTGAATCATTTTTGATATCTATATCATATTCGAACTAATTTTTGACTTGCATCTTGCCTTGACTCCTGTGCGCCTCTTATAGTTTATTTTTAATGCAGAGTAATGGATTCACGAGAAAACGACGGAACTCCAGCAAGAACACCAATAGGTGCTGAAGCCACCTACGGAGAAGATGAAGTGACGCTATTGAGTGGAGATCCCTCTACTCACCGAAGCAGTCAAGCAGATCATCAAGCTTCTAGATTTCGACGTGATGACATTCCACCTCCGCCGCAGTTCGTTCCACTGATGCCTGTATTCCCATAATGACAGCCTATTGACGGACAACAAATATTCCAAATGATCTACGCAATGATGCAAGCCCAGCAACAAGTCCAACAAGAGGCTCAGCATCGCGAGGCTGATTACTTGAGGAACAGTCTAGTAAATGCACTGGAGCAGGCCAACCTACCAGCTAGACGACAACCGACGGGCTCTATCACTGATTTCCTCCAACTGAAGCCCCGTATCTTTTCTGGCAAGGAGGGACCAACCGATGTTCATGAATGGCTCACCAACATTCGGCATCAATTAGAAGCAGCTGAGCTTCCACGGGAACGTTGGATGACTGCCGTCAGAATGCAATTGATGGACAATGCTCATCACTGGTGGCTATCCGAGGAGACCAGGCTCGGACCAGACCGGGTCACTTGGGAAGAGTTCTCCAGACTCTTTCAGGAGATGTACATGCTATCGCTCGATCAGAACTTCGGGACAAGTTTAATCGCCTCACTCAGGATGCTATGACGGTGGAAGAGTACAACGCCGAGTTCATTAGTCTAAGTTGCTTAGCCCCAACATTGATCCCGACAGAAGAAGAGAAGGCCGAGAATTTTTTCGACGGACTCAACATCGAGTTACAGAAACTAATTGGATCTGTCGCACCAACTTCGTACTCGGACGTCCTTGCTGCAACTCGACGCATGAAGCGCGTCACCAGGAGAGAAACCAGTCTAAAGCGGCCTTCTCCATCAGCAACAGCCAGAGCACCACAAGAAGAAGCTGCAAAGAGACCTCACCTACACCAACAGCAGAAAGCAGCTACCCCACAAGTAATAGTCCTCTCTACTTGTCACTACTGTGGCAAAGCAGGCCATCTCGCCAGGGAATGCCGACGCAGACTAGGGCTGTGTTTAGCATGCGGATCCCGTCAGCATTCGGTAAGGGATTGCACTCAACGAGGAGAAGGAGCACCAAGGGTAAACCAACAAGCTCTACCAGCACCAGGAGGACATCAACCAAGGCCACCCTTGGCACTTCAAGTAGCACCCTACCAACAAGCCCAGCAACAGCAGAGAGCACCACCTCAAGGACGCGGCCAAGTTTTCGCGATGACTGTGGAAGACGTGCAAAACCATGGTGTAGCTAATGCGAGTAAGTTTTTATAGTTCCGTTTCTAGCATTCTGTAGTTCGTGCCTGCTGGTTCGTGACCCTAGACTTAACCTAGTAATTTAAACTTGCTAATAATTGATAACCTAGTGTTAACCTAGTAATTTTGAACTTGCCAATAATTTAGAATATTTTATAAATGATAAACTGATATGTTTTTGAAAGATAACCTGGTTTTCTAAAAACTGTAATTTTCTAAATTTTCTACATTTGGGAAATTGCATAACTTCCATTTCTTAGGAAAATTCCATTGCTTAGAGAAATGACTTTCCCTATGTGTTTAAACCCCCTTGATTTTCTGATTCGAATAAATTTTACAACCGTGTCATCTTTGTTGACCGGTTATTCTTTGATTGCGAGGACGCAATCCTCTTAAGGGGGGTAGATTGTAAACCCCCTGATTTTCAAAAAATTTTTAAATTTGGATTTTTTACAATTTTCTGGAATTTTTTGGGATTTTTCTGTAATTAAATTCAGGTATTTTAATTATTAAATAATTTTTAAATAATAATAAATAATATTAAAATATTATGAAAATAATATTTTATGGTGTAAAATGAAAAACTAGACATAGGATAATTTTTCGGGAATTTATTGGACCCCGGAAGCATTTTAAAAGCCCTAAAAACTGATTAATTAATTAAACCAAAATAAATTGGGTTTATTTGAAATCAACCAAACCAATAATTGAACCAAACCGGTTTTATTAAACCAATTCTTAGCGGGTCGGATCCGGGTCTAACCCAGACCCGACCCTTAGCCCTACCGGAACCCGCATCCTGTTTAGTGGATCGGGTCAGATCCGCTAGACCCGACCCAACCCGCCACCAACCCGACCCGCCAAACCCCCTTTCTCTTCTCCAACCGTTCAGCCGCCCGACGGTTCCCCTCCGGCAGCCGCCCGTTACGCCGTCGCCACCGCTCCGACTCCCTGCAACCGCCGTCGCCGCCCGCTCGCGTCCCCGACCCTCCGCCTCCTCTCCTCTCCTCTCACCGGCCACCATTCATCTCTCGGTCCCCCGCCTATATAAACCCTAATCCTCCGCCGCTGGCTGCTCCCCGTGCCACCACCTCCCCTCGACGAGCCTCGCCAACGTCGCCTCGCCGACGACGTCGCCCCCGCGCCGCAGCCCCAGCCCCCTCTTCTTCCTCCTCCTTCCCTCACAGACCCGACCCCGAGCCTCCGTCCAGCCTCCCGCGCGCCGCCGTCCAGCCTCCCGCGTCCACCGCCGGATCCGCCTCTGCCCCTGGCCGCCTCCTGCCAGTGCCGCCCGACCCCAGCTTCCCTCCGGCCCTCCCGAGCTCCGGCCAGCAGCGTCCCCAACCCCTAACCTAGGACACAGGACTCAGGACACGGACACGGCCCTTCGCGTCGTGTCGGACACGGAATATTTTGGCTTTTTCGAACCCTGTTCAGGTACGCGTATCTCCCTGCTCGTTTACCCATTTTTTATTTCATCAGTTGCATCGCGGACCCTGTGTGACCCTCTCGGTGCCCATGCAACCCGCTCGGTACATCGCGTCCTGTAGTGATCGTGAACCGCGATCCAAAAACAGGAAAACAACGCCCTGTTTCACCCCGGAACCGAGTACGCCCCGCCAAACGGGACGACTTGGTCGCGTGCGGTCTTCACAGATACGTGCGCGTCGTTGATACGGACGTGCGGAATTTCACATAAGTTAATTCGGATATGCGTGCACACCGGAATTAGTGCGTATCCGCGGACAATGCCCCGTATCCGTACTTTCTGGTTCTCGCTGTAACTTAGTGTATACACGTCGGATCGAGACAAAACTTGCGCCATCGGACTCGTAGCAATACGCTGGTCCTGTGAGCCAAGTTTGGTTTGATTCTGAGAACGTTGACAAAATCCCGTGTCGTGGGCCCCATAGGTTCCACTTGACGGACGATTTTCAGAACGGCTCATCGGAATCCAATTCTGGAAGTTCCGTTGGGTTCGTATCATCGTTCCTGACCTGTTGACACTAAGTTGGACAAATTTGGAGATCTTTGACCCTGACACATTTTTCGGTGCAAAGTGGCTTACATGTGGACCCCACTTTGACCGAAAATGTCATTTTTGCCTTTGTCTCCAAATTGGACTCAAGGACAGGCATTTCTAGCTGATTTATATTTTTTGGATCTGATGGTGATGTCTATTTCAGCAACCGGAGTACTGCCTACAATCTCCGCTGAAGCCAGAGCCACAATTGGAACCGGAAACCCATGCAAGTGTACCTTGCCATAATTGCAGTATAATGATTCATTTTCTCTTGATTTATTTTCTTGTGACTGTTGTAAATGCTCAACCCTAGGGCCGTGTGACTTTCTTAGCGTCCGATTATAGTCGGGTGCCAACACCGTACGCGGGGTTGTGCAATGTCAACTAGAGATGGATATCGTGACATTTAAATTATCATACTTGCCCTATCAAGTACATTATAACCATGGACACTTGCCACAGATCATGAGACAGAATCTTCCTGAATATTCAAGGTGATTCTGTATAGGATATAGGTTTATGACCTATACAATTTATATGCTTAGATTTTATCCTGACTTATTGCATTAGTTTAATCTTGCGTAACATAAACATTGAGAATTGTGACGTGAGATTACCTTGGGTAGGGAGAGTATTATCATATCAAGGCTGATTATAATATAAATAATGTCATCTGGAGGTGTCTTAGTCTCTGATACAGAGCTTTGGCACAAGTTCTGGCCCTTCGAGAAAATACTGCTATGGTTTCTTTAACACTGATCCTGTAGTAGTCTCAGCCTGAGTATGACTAAAACTCTCACTTGCATATCACTTAGCTGGTTTATTTACCCTATTTTGTTTCATTTGCTGTATTATTTTGGCTTGTGTTTTCTGTACCTTGCTATGTCCCCTGAGGACCTGGAATGGATTATGTCCCCAGGATTTGCAGACGAGGTTTATCCAGAGGTATACGGAACAGGTGCACTTCACGGAACAGTACCAGTACCTGAGGACGAGGTGACAGCTGAGGACTTCTCCTGAACATCTGCTCTTCCATGCTCAGTTTTATGGCTATTAAACTCTTTATTTTCCTGTTTAAATAAACTTTTATAAACCGACTTAATATCGGGTTGTTCCCCGATTTTTAATTACTTGTAACTGACTGTTATTTATTTCTTTTGCTGATATTGCTATCTTTATTCTGTGGATGAGATTAGTAAACCTGACTGTTGTAATACAGCTAAAGTATGCCCCGATGGATCCATTAAATTGGGTTTGTCCATCGGTGCGTGCTGCTGGCCATTATCACGCGTCCAGTCCCTCGGTATTTTGGGACTGGGGCGTGACACCTCCACCTCCACTCCTTCCAGTCCTGATGCCACAACTAGAGGGACAACCACAAATGTTCCAATTCTTCCAAGTTATGATGCAGGCATAATGGCATCAGACTGAAACCTTCAGGCAAAGCTTGATGACAGCTCTAGAAAGGACATTTGCTCCAGTACCAACACATGTCCAACCAGCTGGTACTGTCCGAGGTTTTCGCCAGATGGGCCCGGGAACCTTTTCGGTCAGCGAAACTCCGGAGGAGATCTCCAATTGGGTCTCCAACACGGAGATGCTGTTGGAGGGTTCACAGCTACACCCAGACCTATGGATAACCGCGATGAGGGCCCAACTCAAAGGCAACGCCCATCACTGGTGGGACTCCATAGAATGCGGCGTCGACAAGAACCAGACTTGGGAGCAATTCTTAGAATACTTCAATGCGAAGTATTTCCCGGCCACGGTCAAAAATGCTCTATACTCCCAGTTCCTGCACCTGGAACAAGAAAATATGACCGTCGATGCCTATGACGCAGAATTCAGTCGACTTAGTCGATTTGGTGCCGTTCTGATACCTAACGAGCTGGAGAAGGCCAGGAGGTTCCATCACGGCCTTACCTTCGAGCTACAGAGGTATACCACTACACAGTCGAGGATCTCCTATGAGAAGGTTCTTTCAGAGGCAAGGATATAGGAAGCCATTGGCCGAGGAGCAAGGCCTTCTAACACAACCATACCGGCCAGAAACCAACCCGGAGTAGGAGGACCAATCCGTCGTCCGGGAATGCAAACACAACAAAAGATGGTGCCATATCAACACAAGGAGCTTCCGACTTGTCACCATTGTGGCAAGAAGGGATATTATGTCAGAGACTGCCGAAAGAAGCTTGGACTATGCATGATATATAGAGCAAGTCAACACATGGCCAGAGACTGCCCATAACGTAGAGAGACAGCACCCCAGAACGGGCAAAGACCAGCAGCACCAGCCCAGAGAATGCTACCCTCAACTGGAGGTCAGCGTCCCCCAACATCTGGAGGATTTTAGAGGGGACCACCCTTGGCCATATAAGAGGCTCAGTTCAACCAAGCCAAACAGCAGACCAGAGGGCAAAGGCACGGGCAGGCCTTTGCACTAGAAGCAGTTGCGGAAGAACCAGAAGGAGAAACTATCTCAGGTACCATTTTAGTTACGTCATTACCTGCAACCGTATTATTTGATTCTGGTGCCACACTATCTTTCATATCTAGTAGTTTCATAAACATGCATAAAATAGCTACTTCCCCATTGCCTAAGAGTTGGAAGATTCTTACCGGAGGAGGCATCGTACCGGTTACCAGCACTATTAGAACGTGCTCAGTAGTCGTATGTAGTAGGGAGATGAGAGCGCAATTTTTGGTGCTCCCAATGCCAAACTTCGACGTTGTCTTAGGCATAGACTGGTTAAGCCAGTACAATGTTATACTAGACTGCTGGAAGGGTAGTGTGATTTTTAAACCACCAGGTCACCCAGAGTTCGAGTACATGCGGGGCACCATCGAACAAGGAGTAGGTCAGACACCTGGAGCTTACATGGCTATGGAGACAGCTCCCCCAGTAATTGTTGCAGAATTCGAGGATGTATTTTCGGAGGAGTTGCCAGGCCTACCTCCTGATAGAGAGGTAGAGTTCACTATTGAGTTAGTACCCACAGCTGTACCAGTATCTTCAAATGTGTACCGGTTGGCAAAGAAGGAACTAGACGAGCTAAAGCTACAGCTAGAAGAATTACAGATCAAGGGATTTGTTTGTCCTGGTGCATCACCCTGGGGAACACCAGTATTATTTGTACCAAAGAAGGATGGAACATTCCATATGTGCATTGATTACAGATCCCTAAATGCTTTGACAATCAAAAATAAGTACCCCCTGCCGCGGATTGATGATCTGTTCGACCAACTGACAGGAGCGGTGGTGTTCTCAAAGATAGATTTGAGATCAGGTTATCATCAGGTAAAAGTACGGAGAGAAGACATTCCAAAGACAGCATTCAGGACTCGTTATGGTCACTACGAGTTCTTGGTGATGCCTTTTGGACTGACAAATGCACATGCCGTATTTATGAACCTGATGAATAGAGTCTTCCACCAGTATCTGGACCAGTTCATGGTAGTATTCATCGACGATATCCTGGTGTATTCAAAGAGCCACGAGGAGCACGAAGAATACTTGAGACTGGTGTTAGAGATGCTAAGGTGTGAAAGTCTTTATGCAAAGTTGAGAAAATATGAGTTTTTCGTAGATCGTGTCACTTTTCTTGGGCACGTTATCACATGAGATGGTATTTCGGTAGACCCAGCAAAGATTTCGTCAGTAGAGACGTGGCCGACCCCTACCAACGTCTCCTATGTGAGGATTTTTCTAGGGCTTTCCGGATATTACCGGAGGTTCGTAGAAAACTTTGCAAGGATCGCAGAACCGATGACCCGATTGACCCGCAAGGAGGAGGAGTTCATCTGATCAGAGGAGTGTCAGATAGCTTTCGATGAGCTGAAAATGCGTCTGACTACGGCTCCCATCTTGACCATACCTTCTGGATCCAGAGGATTCGTAATATATAGCGATGCATCCGAAAAAGGATTAGGTTGCATCTTGATGCAACATGGGAAGGTTATAGCCTATGCCTCTAGACAACTGAGGACCCATGAGAAGAACTACCCCATGCACGACCTGGAGCTTGCCGCTGTCATCTTTGCCTTGAAGCTTTGGAGACACTATCTATACGGCGAATGAGTGGAGATATTCACTGATCACAAGAGCCTGAAGTACGTCTACACCCAGAAGGACCTGAACCTGAGACAAAGACGCCGGCTCGAGGTGATGACAGACTTCGAGATTGATCTGCAGTACCATCCAGGAAAGGCCAATGTAGTAGCTGACACTCTAAGAAGGAGACCCATGGCATTCTTTCTGATCATCCAACAAGATCTATTGAGAGATCTAGAGCAGTTGAGTATAAAGGTCATTATGTCAGGAGTTGACGGCCAATTGTCAAATTACCAGTTGCAATCAACATTGGTCGAGAGAATCAAGGCTGCCCTGCCAACAGATGCCAGATTCCAGAGACTTCGACAAAGGATCGAGGCCGGAATATAGATAGGATTGCATATACACGAAGATGGGACTTTAAGATGTGGAGATCGTCTTTATGTCCCGAATGGAGAACTTCGTGAAGAGCTGATGTCAGAGGCTCACAGCTCAACATACTCTATCCATCCAGGTGGCACAAAGATATACAGAGATCTAAGGCAATACTATTGGTGGTATGGAATGAAGAAGAAGATAGCCCGCTTTGTAGCAAAATGCCTAGTGTGTCAGCAAGTCAAGACTGAACATCAGAGGTCCGTAGGTCTACTTCAACCACTTTCAATACCTGAGTGGAAATAGGAGCACATCACTACGGACTTCGTTACAGGATTTCCAAGGAGTCCTAATGGTCGTAATACCGTATGGGTGATCGTAGATCGACTCACCAAGGCTGCCCACTTTTTACCCTTCAGAGTTGGGCAATCTACAGAAGTCTTGGCAGACATGTATATGAGAGAGATCGTACAACTGCACGGAGTGCCAGTCAGTATAGTGTCTGACAGGGATACGAGATTTACATCTTACTTTTGGCGAAGTATGCAAGAGAGTCTTGGTACCCGCCTAAAGTTTAGCATATCGTATCACCCGCAGACAGATGGACAGTCCGAGCGCACCATTCAGACACTGGAAGATATACTGAGAGCATGCATATTTGATTTCAGTGGATCATGGGAAGACCATTTGCATTTGGTAGAGTTTTTCTACAACAATAGCTATCAAGCGAGCATTCAGATGGCTCCCTATGAAGCATTGTATGGTAGAAAATGTTGTTCCCCAGTATGTTGGAGCGATATAGGCGAAAGACAGATCCTAGGACCAGAATTGGTCGTTCGTACGGTGGAGAAGGTAAAGAAGATCCAAGGGCACCTGCGAGCAGTGCAGGGCAGACAAAAGCAATGGGCGAACGTACATCGACGACCTCTAGAATTCTAAGTTGGAGAGCATGTGTTTTTAAAGATCTCGCCTACCGGAGGGACTATCAGATTTGGAGGAAGAGGAAAACTGAGTCCGAGGTACATCGGACCATTCGATGTGTTGGAACGCATCAAAGAAATTGCTTACAAACTGGCCTTACCATAAACATTAGAAGGAGTGCATAACGTCTTCCACGTATCTCAACTAAGGAGGTACATTCCAGATCCAAGCCATGTGCTTGACCACTCGGAGATCACTGTCGGCCCGAGTTTGTCGTACCAGGAGGAGCCTGTAGAGATCCTAGACAGAAGCGAGAAGGTGTTGCGAGGTCAGACTATCCCTCTATTTCGTATTGCATGGAGGCATCATGCACCAGGCGAGTCAACCTGGGAACAATAAGAGGATATTCGACAATGTTTCCCCCATCTATTCGAAGGCCTGGGTATGTCCTAATATTTCAAATCAATCAATAATTTTCACTATATGTCTGTTTTAATTTCGAGGACGAAATGCTCTAAGGAGGGTAGATTGTAAACTCCCTCGACCAGATTTCAGCTTAGATAAAAAAATTATGATTATTTTTAACAAATTAGGAATTAATTACAGCATTTTAAATTATTAAGCAATATCCTATATTGCTTAGTGCACCTGACCATTACATCAATAATTAGAGCATTACACTGACTGTTATCCCCAAACAAAGTTCACATACCTCTCCTAGACATGCCAGTCTACTATTCTAAACTTTGTGCAACTCACAAATACTCTGGCATGAGTCTTGTTTTAGTCACACAAATATCGTTACAAACGTCCGTATTAATTTTTAATTAATTTCCAAACCTATACCCTTGTCCGTTCCAATCGAAATTAGAGACCCAACAGGAACCTGTTTTGTCCAAACTAAATTACATTGTTATTCTATTTTAAGTATACTATGTCTAGTATACTTGTACTTCACTAAATTCTGACCCTACATATTTTTAATTAATTAGAAAATACCGTGCGCATTAATTTCTAATTTAATTAATACGGTGACCAACATCGCCCAAAACTAGGCCCAGCCCCTACCCAGACTCACCCCCATACCCTCAAGACCCTTACTGAACATCCCCCCTCATTTTTTTTTATTACGTCACCCTCAGGAATGAGGTATTTTTCTCAAACAAATTCGCAATTACGCAATTTTCCAATTAATTAGGGCTCTTGTGCAATTTATGAAACTGTAGGGTTTCATCTGCAAAATAGACTGGGTGAGGTGTCTATCTCCCATTGGAGGGTGATTCTCCACACTCTATTCCAATTTAGGTCCAAGTTCAATGCATTTACATGCATTTATGTGGCCTACCATATCTAATGTATGTTCACATATGTATTTACCAAAATAACCCTAAAACCTAAACCTTTGCAAAACCTTATAAACCCTCCCCCCTCTCAACCGACTACTCACTCACTCTCACCTCAGCCCCCTCCCCACCTCCGACCGCCATACCCCTGCCTCGACCACCTGTCACGACCCACACCCGGAAAATCGGGCATGAGTCATGGGTACGTCCAGCCTACGCCGCAGCATCGGCGGTAGAACGCTGTCTAGGTCAACTATCTAGATAATAATCTCACACAAAAATCGGGCATGACCTCTCCAAAAGGAGGGCAACCACACAATCAAAATATAAACCTGTCAAGATCTCAACTCCAAACGGAGGAGCAAATATCTCAAAGATAACCACAATATACTCAATCACGAATCTAAGCACGATAAGATAACACAGAGATCTAACAACTATAAAGTCTAACCACCAACTACTACTACAACAACCACAACATCAATAATAATAATAATACAACAATACATCATCCAAAATAATATAAAAACAAGGTCTCAATCCAAAACCGGAGACAAATCCGGTACTAAAAACTAATAAAAACAACAACAAGATCCTAGTGATCCCGGCTACCAACCCGGAAATCACCTCTAAACTAGAGGGTCCCTGTCTGCACCATCGACAGGCTCAGGTCCATAAAACGTCGGACACCAATCCTCCGGATACTCTGGAAAAAATATGTCCAGTCAGGACTGGAGCAAGTACATCTCTAACAGCAGTTCCATTTAAATGATAAAAACTATAAAACAGTTATAGCAAGTAGCAAGAAGAAAGAAGTAAGTATGAAACAGGAAATAAACATGTATCACTGGTGCATAAAGGTAAAGATGCAAGAATATCAGAAACAAGATAGTAGTAACTGTAAGATACAAGAATCTAAGCTAAGATCAAGTCCGTGCACATGAACGTGTAGTGAGTCCAGCATGAAAACATGTAGTGAGTCAAGTCCAAAAACATGTAAGTGAGACAAGTCAAGAAATGCATGAGATTCCAGACTATAAAGAATGAACTCGGTGTCTTTGAAATACTTGTTTCGACATGTAAACGGCTAGGGGTAAATACGGCTCACCGCGCACTGGGTGCACGGCTGCTATCATTCCAGATTAGACCAGAGGGAGTGATGCCTGATGATTCCAGATGGGAATGTTTACATGTCTACTCGAGTATTTCTCTGCCCCGACTAATACAAGTGGATCCAAGACCCGACACGCAATCAAGATGAGTCCAGCCTGAACATGAGTGATGCCTGTAGGTGATGCCAGTAGTGATTCCAGAATAGAGGCCAGAAATATGAAATGTACGTGTCGCAAGCAAATGAATCCAGAAATACCAGTCAGTGTCCCGTGTGGTGCCAGAATAATCAGATGATACTATACTAGAAGCTGAATCATAATAAATATCAGATAATGAAAACTATCAGAGAATGTACTCGCCTGACGTCCTGAGCAACTGGCGATCCGAACCGGTGTCGCAACGACCTAATGCGAAAAGCAAGGTTAAACAGGGTTCTAATGAGCTAAACAGATATAAAATAACTAAAAAATAGGCTTCTAGGGTCGTTCTAGGTCAAACGGGTCAAACCGGTGAAATCTGGGTCAAAAAGTCAACTCTGGGTCCAAAAAGTCAACTCTGGGTCAAAACTAGGTCAAAAGTTGACTTTGGCGGTCAACCGAGTCAACTACGGTCAAGTCTGGGTCAAACTAGGGTGCTCCTGAAATTCTAGGTCAAACCGAGGTCATTAAGCTACTAAACTCACAAACTCGCCTCCTTGAGATACCGGGATACCCTCGGTATCCGATACCTCAACCTAGGCTACGCACCCCGCCTATACCCTCTAAAACCTATGCTAGCACGCGTAAATATATACACATAAGCATATAAAAATCACTCCAATACAATTCCTAGGCTATTGCTCAATTACCCCGCTCAAAACCCAATACCTTGGTTATCTTAAGGTATTGAAATACCTTGGTATCTCAAGGTATTGAGATACCTCTCTAAACTCAACCCGACTACCCCTCTAGCTAGCTAACTATGCATAAACATATATATCTAGCTATAATCTAGGCTAAAATATATAGATCTAATACATATAGGCATATACCTAGGTATCTACACCCAATACCTTACCTTACCTTACCCTCAAATATATATATCTATACCTAGATATCTAACTATCTATCTAGCTATGTATATATCTATATATATATCTATGCATATAGATATGGATATCTAACTATCTATCTAATATTTAGCTATCTAGTTATCTATCTATCTATCTAACTAGATATCTAATATCTAGTATTTACCTACCTAACTATCTATCAAATTATCTATCTATTTACCTATCTATATATTTAATTATCTATCTATCAAACTACCTACTTACCTATCAATCTATCTATTTATCTATGTATCTATCTCTTTACCTAGCTATCTATTCATCTATCAATCCATAAATATATCTATCTAATAGATAAACATAAATCTATCTAAATGTCTAACTATCTACCTATCTCTCTAACTATCTATGCATCTATCTATCTATCTATCTATCTCTCTATCTATGCATCTATCTATCCATTCATCTATAGATATATATATACATCTATATATATATATATATATATCTATCTCCTTTTCCTCGCATTAAGCTACTGCTCTTGCTTCAAATTCTGCTGCTGCTGCTCTTGATACTGCTACTGCTGGGCTCCTTATTGCTGCTGCTTTATGCTGCTGCTACTGCAGTTTTGCTGCTGCTGCTGCAGCTTTCTGCTGCTGTGCAGGCAGCAGCAGCTGCCCAGGTTCTGCCCCCCCCTCTCATCTCACATACACACACACACACACCCCTATATATATATATACATATATATATATATATATATATATATATATATATACATACATATATATCTATATATATATAACTCTATAGCTATATATACACACTAACTTATATACATTCTAACACATACACTAGCACACTCACACACTAATACACACACACACTCACAACACTATCAACACACACACACATAAACATATATACATATCTATCTATATATATATATATAAACACCCATATATCTATATATATATACACACATATATCTATATATATACATACACTAATATATATATATACACACACACACTCACACACTTAAACATATATATATATATATCTATATATCCTCACTCACACATACTCAACCTCACACACCATCACACACAAACCCTCATACATATATATATATATATAAATATATATACATATATACATAAACTCATATATATATACCTATAAACACTCACTCACACTCACACACACTCACCTACACACTCACACAAGCACTCACTCACACACTCACCTACACACATACACTAGCACATAGATATAAATACACACATACATATATAAATATATATACATAAACACACTTACATATAAATATATACATATATATATATACACATATAAATATATATATATAAAGACACACACACAACCACAACACAACACAACACTCAAACCACACACCCCACTCACGCCCAACGACCCCGACACTCACCAACGCCTATAAATATATAAAATATAGCTCGAAAACTCTAGCAGACACTTCCCGATACTAACCCAACGCGCGCACAAGCCCGAAACGAGAAAACCAAGTCGAAATGGCCGTTCGGTCATTTCGACGAACACGTGGTGCGCGGCTCGGAAAACCTCCTGAAACGCACAACAAACGAACTCGGAATCGACCCAAAATTTACCCACGCACTCTAAACGATGTCTAGATCCTAGAAAATGTGCTCCCGCGTCGATTCTAGGCCCGTGGCGGAAACGCACACGCACTTAGAATCGGCGACGACGAAAAGCCCCAATTTCGCCCGAAATGCCCGTTTCTCCGCGACACAACTTCCCGTGTCCGAACGGAGACACGCACTCACCCTCAAGACACCCGACAACGTCTACCTAGGTCCATCTAACCTAGGGCATCACCCAAAATTGGGCCAAATTCGGATTTCACCCGAATTTGACACAAAACCTAATGTCAAAGTCTCTAAACTCACCCAAACTAGTTCCAACTTCCTCCTACGGGTAGGGTTAGGGTCTAGGAAGGTTCTACAACACTAATTACACTACACAAAAATAATTAGGAAGGGGAAAGTTAGGTTTTACCTCTTGGGAGTTGAAATCCCAAGGCCAAAGTCTCACAACTCCTATAAATCACCTCCCTCAAGCTCCAAGCCTCCAACTCTAGCTCCCACACTAGATCTAAGCTCCTTACACCTAGGTTAGGGAAAATGCAAGGTTAAGGTTAGCTTAAAGAATAAGGAATAGAAGAAAGAAGGAAGAAAAATGGAAGAAGACTTACTTTGAAGGAGAAGGAAGAAGAAAGGAGAAGTGGAGAAGAAGAAATGAAGAAGAAGAAGTGGAAGAAGTGGAATGAAGAGGAAGGGAGTTGGCTGCTGGTTGCTCACGGAAAATGGGGTAGGTAGGGCCGGCCAAAGGAATTAAATGGGGTTACACAAGTTCCACATTCCCAAAATGCCCCTATTCACTTGGTTTTGGGTTCCGGGTTCCAAAAGCACTCAAACTAGTTTCAAATCTCTCCAACTAACCTTCTAAAAATAAAATAAATATTTCTAAGCCCCAAAATAATTCTCCCAAGGGTGTGGGCTGGGTCGGACATGGGTCCACTAGGGTCTGACATGGGTCCAAGCTAGCCAAAATCCTAAAAAATACAATAAAAATATAATACAATCAATAATTAATTATAAATACAATTAATTAAAAATAATGCATAATTAACCAAATTAAAAATAAAATAAAAAATGCTCGACTCTGGAAATGGGGTGGTGACAAGCCTATCCTCCTTAGAAAATTTTGTCCTCGAAATTTAAAGTCAATCACAATCTCTCTAGGTCAAACCCCCAACAATCACAGTCAAGAAATTCTACCTAAACAACATACAAGATCAGGGTCCTACTGGTCGTGTTATCACAGTCTCAATCAGGGTTACTACACTATCTACCACAGCACAAGAAAATCTAACAGGTATTAATGAAGCACACCACAAGGAATGGAAAGGACAGGAAGAAGAAACAAGAGACAGACCTGCTAACCCGACATCCGTAGCATCGGCCTCCTCGACCGTCAACGCATAAGCCCTGCCCTGCTGGGGTGTATCCCTCTGCTGGTGCGGGGCATAATGCTGTGCCACAGATGGCCTAGCTCCAACTCTCTGATCCTGTGCTCCACCCAATGGAGGTGCAGTGGGGCAATCTCGCATCTGGTGAGCAGCGGATCCACAGAACAAACACACCTTCAGCCTCCTCCTACAAACATCCCAAGTGTGTCCTGCCTTCCTGCAGTAGGCACAAGTGGGCACCCTCTGATCCTGACCCTGCTGCACTGCCTTCTGCACATAGGGACGCTTAGCTGGTCCCGCACTACCACTGGCACTGCCTGAATCATCCCTGCCTCTCTTGGACTTGAGCTCCAAGTCATCCTCTGCTCTCTGAGCATCTCCTACTATCTGCTCAAAAGTTGCCTCGCGGTCGCTCCTGGTCAAAGACTTGACCGCCATGACCAAGCCCTTGCGAAACTTCCTCGCCTTGGCTGCCTCACTCAAGCCATCTACAAATCTGCCTAGACGGCAGAACTCTGCTGCGTACTCATCCACCGTCATGCTCCCCTGGACGAGTGCCTCAAATTGGCTCTCCAAAGCACTGAGAGCCACATCTGGGAAAAACTTCTCCTTGAAAAGCCTCTTGAAAGCCTCCCAAGTAAGCCCTGGCGCCGCAATCCTCGTATCTGTACGATACCATGTCAAAGCGAGGTCGAACATCTGACTGCCCGCTGCCTCTATCTGCATACTGTCTGGAATCTGTGCCAGCCTGAAGATGCCCTCGATCTACTCTATCCAGTCATCCGCGTACAGGATCCCTTCTGTACCACGGAACTCCTTGGGCCGCATCCTCTGAAAGTCGATAATACTGCCCGGCCTCGGATGCTGAATCTGATCTGCCTGTGGCTGAATCTGTGCCACCCTATCCACTGCTGTCATGGCCACCTGGTGGGCGTTCTCAATGCCCAATCTCATCACATCCACCTGACGGTGCTGCGCGTCCATCATCTCCCTGAAGAACGCAAACAACTGCACGGCATCTACTGGAGCAGGAAGTGGTGGAGGAACCACCGGAACGACTGGGGTAGTCCTCGGATCGATAGGTGAAGGAGGATCCCCGAGAGAAGCAGATGCTCCCTCAACCGCAGGAGTGGTGAGTGGAGCGGTAGCAGCTGCCTGAATACGAGCTGGACGAGAGGTAGCAGACCTCTCCGAGGCAACTGCTGGAACGGTACGATGGGATCGTGTCTTCGGAGGCATCCTGAACACAGATCAAAAGAAGTCAATACGGCACAAGATACGATATCATCAAAGAAGGACAGTAATATTTCAAAAGAAGCAATTTCAGAATAATTAGATTGGAATTGTTCCTAGTCGTGATTGAGTACACTCTCATCCTAGATCCTAGATCCTATAGCAGGCTCGCAGCAGTACAACTAAGTTGTTGTACCACCACGACATCGCACTAATTGCGAATCGAGACCTGCATGGGCCCGCCACCAAAAACGTGTCACGACCCG
The DNA here is from genome assembly GCA_036927795.1 of Iris macrosiphon. Classification (NCBI taxonomy): domain Eukaryota; kingdom Viridiplantae; phylum Streptophyta; class Magnoliopsida; order Asparagales; family Iridaceae; genus Iris; species Iris macrosiphon. Next base: position 126,825,571 of record JAYESA010000006.1, on the reverse strand, counting down.
CACCCGAAAAATCGGGCATGAGTCGTGGATACGTCCAGCCTACGCCGCAGCATCGGCGGTAGAACGCTGTCTAGGTCAACTATCTAGATAATAATCTCACACAAAAATCGGGCATGACCTCTCCAAAAGGAGGGCAACCACACAATCAAAATATAAACCTGTCAAGATCTCAACTCCAAACGGAGGAGCAAATATCTCAAAGATAACCACAATATACTCAATCACGAATCTAAGCACGATAAGATAACACAGAGATCTAACAACTATAAAGTCTAACCTCCAACTACTACTACAACAACCACAACATCAATAATAATAATAATACAATAATACATCATCCAAAATAATATACAAACAAGGTCTCAATCCAAAACCGGAGACAAATTCGGTACTAAAAACTAATAAAAACAACAACAAGATCCTAATGATCCCGGCTACCAACCCGGAAATCACCTCTAAACTAGAGGGTCCCTGTCTGCACCATCGACAGGCTCAGATCCATAAAACGTCGGACACCAATCCTCCGGATACTCTGGAAAAAATATGTCCAGTCAGGACTGGAGCAAGTACATCTCTAACAGCAGTTCCATTTAAATGATAAAAACTATAAAACAGTTATAGCAAGTAGCAAGAAGAAAGAAGTAAGTATGAAACAGGAAATAAACATGTATCACTGGTGCATAAAGGTAAAGATGCAGGAATATCAGAAACAAGATAGTAGTAACTGTAAGATACAAGAATCTAAGCTAAGATCAAGTCCGTGCACATGAACGTGTAGTGAGTCCAGCATGAAAAACATGTAGTGAGTCAAGTCTAGAAATATGTAAGTGAGACAAGTCAAGAAATGCATGAGAGTCCAGACTATAAAGAATGAACTCGGTGTCTTTGAAATACTTGTTTCGACATGTAAACGGCTAGGGGTAAGTACGGCTCACCGCGCACTGGGTGCACGGCTGCTATCATTCCAGATTAGACCAGAGGGAGTGATGCCTGATGATTCCAGATAAGAATGTTTACATGTCTACTCGAGTATTTCCCCACCCCGACTAATACAAGTGGATCCAAGACCCGACACGCAATCAAGATGAGTCCAGCCTGAACATGAGTGATGCCTGTAGGTGATGCCTGTAGGTGATGCCAGTAGTGATTCCAGAATAGAGGCCAGAAACATGAAATATACGTGTCGCAAGCAAATGAATCCAGAAATACCAGTCAGTGTCCCGTGTGGTGCCAGAATAATCAGATGATACTATACTAGAAGCTAAATCATAATAAATATCAGATAATAAAAACTATCAGAGAATGTACTCGCCTGACGTCCTGAGCAACTAGCGATCCGAACCGGTGTCGCAACGACCTAATGCGAAAAGCAAGGTTAAACAGGGTTCTAATGAGCTAAACAGATATAAAATAACTAAAAAATAGGCTTCTAGGGTCGTTCTAGGTCAAACGGGTCAAACCGGTGAAATCTGGGTCAAAAAGTCAACTCTGGGTCCAAAAAGTCAACTCTGGGTCAAAACTAGGTCAAAAGTTGACTTTGGCGGTCAACCGAGTCAACTACGGTCAAGTCTGGGTCAAACTAGGGTGCTCCTGAAATTCTAGGTCAAACCGAGGTCATTAAGCTACTAAACTCACAAACTCGCCTCCTTGAGATACCGGGATACCCTCGGTATCCGATACCTCAACCTAGGCTACGCACCCCGCCTATACCCTCTAAAACCTATGCTAGCACGAGTAAATATATACACATAAGCATATAAAAATCACTCCAATACAATTCCTAGGCTATTGCTCAATTACCCCGCTCAAAATCCAATACCTTGGTTATCTTAAGGTATTGAAATACCTTGGTATCTCAAGGTATTGAGATACCTCTCTAAACTCAACCCGACTACCCCTCTAGCTAGCTAACTATGCATAAACATATATATCTAGCTATAATCTAGGCTAAAATATATAGATCTAATACATATAGGCATATACCTAGGTATCTACACCCAATACCTTACCTTACCTTACCCTCAAATATATATATATCTATACCTAGATATCTAACTATCTATCTAGCTATGTATATATCTATATATATATCTATGCATATAGATATGGATATCTAACTATCTATCTAATATTTAGCTATCTAGTTATCTATCTATCTATCTAACTAGATATCTAATATCTAGTATTTACCTACCTAACTATCTATCAAATTATCTATCTATTTACCTATCTATATATTTAATTATCTATCTATCAAACTACCTACTTACCTATCAATCTATCTATTTATCTATGTATCTATCTCTTTACCTAGCTATCTATTCATCTATCAATCCATAAATATATCTATCTAATAGATAAACACAAATCTATCTAAATGTCTAACTATCTACCTATCTCTCTAACTATCTATGCATCTATCTATCTATCTATCTATCTATCTATCTCTCTATCTATGCATCTATCTATCCATTCATCTATAGATATATATATACATCTATATATATATATATATATATATATATATATATATATATATATATATATATATATATATATATATATATATATCTCCTTTTCCTCGCATTAAGCTACTGCTCTTGCTTCAAATTCTGCTGCTGCTACTCTTGATACTACAACTGCTGGGCTCCTTATTGCTGCTGCTTTATGCTGCTGCTACTGCAGTTTTGCTGCTGCTGCTGCAGCTTTCTGCTGCTGTGCAGGCAGCAGCAGCTGCCCAGGTTCTGCCCCCCCATCTCATCTCACATACACACACACACACACCCCTATATATATATATACATATATATATATATATACATACACATATATCTATATATATATAACTCTATAGCTATATATACACACTAACTTATATACATTCTAACACATACACTAGCACACTCACACACTAATACACACACACACTCACAACACTATCAACACACACACACATAAACATATATACATATATATATATATATATATATATATATATATATATAAACACCCATATATCTATATATATATACACACATATATCTATATATATACATACACTAATATATATATATATACACACACACACTCACACACTTAAACATATATATATATATATATATCTATATATCCTCACTCACACACACTCAACCTCACACACCCTCACACACAAACCCTCATACATATATATATATATATAAATATATATACATATATACATAAACTCATATATATATACCTATAAACACTCACTCACACTCACACACACTCACCTACACACTCACACAAGCACTCACTCACACACTCACCTACACACATACACTAGCACATAGATATAAATACACACATACATATATAAATATATATACATAAACACACTTACATATAAATATATACATATATATATACACATATAAATATATATATATAAAGACACACACACAACCACAACACAACACAACACTCAAACCACACACCCCACTCACGCCCAACGACCCCGACACTCACCAACGCCTATAAATATATAAAATATAGCTCGAAAACTCTAGCAGACACTTCCCGATACTAACCCAACGCGCGCACAAGCCCGAAACGAGAAAACCAAGTCGAAATGGCCGTTCGGTCATTTCGACGAACACGTGGTGCGCGGCTCGGAAAACCTCCTGAAACGCACAACAAACGAACTCGGAATCGACCCAAAATTTACCCACGCACTCTAAACGATGTCTAGATCCTAGAAAATGTGCTCCCGCGTCGATTCTAGGCCCGTGGCGGAAACGCACACGCACTTAGAATCGGCGACGACGAAAAGCCCCAATTTCGCCCGAAATGCCCGTTTCTCCGCGACACGACTTCCCGTGTCCGAACGGAGACACGCACTCACCCTCAAGACACCCGACAACGTCTACCTAGGTCCATCTAACCTAGGGCATCACCCAAATTTGGGCCAAATTCGGATTTCACCCGAATTTGACACAAAACCTAATGTCAAAGTCTCTAAACTCACCCAAACTAGTTCCAACTTCCTCCTACGGGTAGGGTTAGGGTCTAGGAAGGTTCTACAACACTAATTACACTACACAAAAATAATTAGGAAGGGGAAAGTTAGGTTTTACCTCTTGGGAGTTGAAATCCCAAGGCCAAAGTCTCACAACTCCTATAAATCACCTCCCTCAAGCTCCAAGCCTCCAACTCTAGCTCCCACACTAGATCTAAGCTCCTTACACCTAGGTTAGGGAAAATGCAAGGTTAAGGTTAGCTTAAAGAATAAGGAATAGAAGAAAGAAGGAAGAAAAATGGAAGAAGACTTACTTTGAAGGAGAAGGAAGAAGAAAGGAGAAGTGGAGAAGAAGAAATGAAGAAGAAGAAGTGGAAGAAGTGGAATGAAGAGGAAGGGAGTTGGCTGCTGGTTGCTCACGGAAAATGGGGTAGGTAGGGCCGGCCAAAGGAATTAAATGGGGTTACACAAGTTCCACATTCCCAAAATGCCCCTATTCACTTGGTTTTGGGTTCCGGGTTCCAAAAGCACTCAAACTAGTTTCAAATCTCTCCAACTAACCTTCTAAAAATAAAATAAATATTTCTAAGCCCTAAAATAATTCTCCCAAGGGTGTGGGCTGGGTTGGACATGGGTCCACTAGGGTCTGACATGGGTCCAGGCTAGCCAAAATCCTAAAACATACAATAAAAATATAATACAATCAATAATTAATTAAAAATAATGCACAATTAACCAAATTAAAAATAAAATAAAAATGCCCAACTCTGGAAATGGGGTGGTGACACCACCCCCCGGCCTCTCCCCGGCCACCGCACCACCGCATAGCCACCGCCACCCACCGCCAACATCACCCACACCACCATCACCAACAACTCCACCATCACCTCCCTCACCACCCGACCTCCCCTAAACCACCACCACCGCCACCACAAGCCACCACCACCACCACTACCACCTTCGCCATCACCTCCGCCACAGAACAACCGCTGCCACCCCCCCCTCCCCCTAGGCCGCCGCAACCACCACCACCACCCCCCACAGCACCCGCTCCACCATCACCCACACCGACAGCACCACACCCCCGACCCTCCCCAACCCTCACCACCGCCACCACAGACCACCACTACCACCTTCTCCACCCTCCCCGCCACCGAACCACCACCCTGAGCCACCGCCACCGCCACCGCACCCACCGCCGTAGCCGCCGCAGCTGCTACTGCTACTGCTGTTGCTGCAGCGACTGACCTCCGCCGGAGCTCCGCCCCTCCACCAGCGACGACGACCCGGACACACCCCTCCCCCTGACACGTCAGGTACACCCCCCTACACACACACACACACACACACACACACACACATATATATATATATATATATGTTATTTATACATATATATATGTATATATTATGTATTTATATAATATATATATATATACAGGATATATTATATTATTTATATATTATTATATGAATATATATAAGTATTTATATATATATATATATATATATATATATATATATATATATATATATATATATATATATATATATATATATATGTATATATAGTATATATGTATATATATATATATGTATATATAATATGTAAATATATAATATATATATTATTTATATTATTATGTATATATATACTATTATATATTAAATATATATATAATATATATGTATTATATTATCCTATTATTATTATTAAACTATTATAATATATACATATATGTATATGAATATATATATTATATTATATGTATATATATATGTATATATGTATATAATTATATAAAGTATATATATAATATATATATTATATTATATATAAGTATCCTATATTATTATTATTATTATATATATATATATATATATATATATATATATATATATATATGTATATATTGTTATTATTATATATATATATATATATATATATATATATATATATATATATATATATATATATATATATATATATATATATATATATATATATATATATATATATATATATATATATATATATATGTATTATACATATATATATTAAGTATATAAAAATATATATACTATGTATATATAATATATATGTATTATATGTATTTTTTATTTTGTGCATTATATATATATATATTATAAAGTATATATACACTATTATATATATATATATATATATATATATATATATATATATATATATATATATATATATATATATATATATATATATATATATATATATATATATATATATATATATATATACCTTGTATATATATATATATATATATATATATATATATATATATATATATATATATATATATATATATATATATATATATATATATATTTATGTATTATATGATATGTATATTATTATTATGTACATATATATTTATACTATGTATATATAATATATTATATACTTATATTATGTATGTATATATATGTACCTTATATATATATTTAAATATATATAAATATATATATATATATGTATTATATATATATATATATATTTATTATTATGTATTATATAATATATTTATATATATTTATATATATATATATATATATATATATATATATATATATATATATATATATATATATATATATATATATATATATATATATATATATATATATATATATATATATATATATATATATATACTATATTTATATGTATATATTTATATTATGTATATATATACTTTAATATATATTTAAGTATGTATAAAATATATGTATTATATATATTTAATTCTTATTTATGTATTATTTGTATATATGTATATTATATATTATATGTATATATATATATATTATGTATATAAGTATATAAATATGTATATTATTATACTATATTATATGTAAGAATGATTAATTGTATATTAAAATATTAAATTCACGAACTCATGTACGTCTTAAACAGAGTGCACCTACGACGCAGTTAGTGGTCCCAGGGCACAGGACCATTCAGACGCAACTGCGGGAACAGGTTTTTGGCACTCACTGCTTGAGGACGTAGGCAAGTATACCTTGCCAATTTTTACTGTTTAAACTATAAACTGTTGTATGTCATCCTGTTTCAATTACATATAACTGTGCGCATCCGAGATTGCCTCGGGTGCCGTCGACGAATACGTCGACATGTAGTGTAACTGACTTAGACTTTAGCAGTCTCTCCCACAGATGCGAGGGTATTCTGATATCCTCCTAGACCCTGACACTTGTACACGCAACACGTTTGCAATTCATATTGGGATACGAGTTTGCGTACTCGATTAGCTACCGGTGTGCGTGACATGCATCACGGCTTAGCACAAAATCAGGACTATTCAGGAAAGTTATGACTTGGCATATAGTCACGTTGTATACACGTCGTATATTCGACTTGTGTATCCGTATTGGGCGGGCAAGATAACTAGTAGGCGTATGGGATACACACATTGGACTCCGTAGAATCCAGAGGAGCCACGGAGCCAATGACTTCCTTTATTCAGATACCGCGTTCTTCAGAGCGTTACGGACGTATATATATTTACAGATACCTCATTCTTCGGAATGATGGATGTTACATGATCAGATACCATACTCTTCGGAGAATGGACGTTATGCCTATGCCTACCCATACGTACCAAGGTTGTCTTCACATTGCATTCACTTAGATGGTTAGCACACCATTTATTTATTTTATTCAGTATTTACATATATGGCATGCTTTTATGTATCTTGTTATGTTCCACTGAGGATCTGGTTCCCTTCCAGATCTAGATAACGCGTACTATCCCACGGTGTACGAATCCGGACAGGAGACGAGGTACGCATCTGAGGAGGAGCTAGAGGTGCTGCCATCAGAGTCTCCCTAATCTTTAGTAGTATCATCATTTGGAGCTGGAGCATCTTACCTAGATAGACGATGCTCTAGTCTTGTTATATTTTAGCACTTTTATTATCTTTTGTAGTGGGTTTGTTTCCACCAGACATATCTGATTTGTACTATGACATTTCAGACTCAGCACTTATATATTCCAGCACTTACTTCAGTATTCCTTATTATTATGTGGATGAGATTAGAAATTACCTGTTATCTTCTAGTATTAAACTGGTTAGTATTTTAGGACAACGTAGCACGTCTCGTTGGGTCCATTAAATTGGGTAATCCCTTAGAGACGTGTCAGCTGGCCAATGCCACGTGGCCTAGTTCCGCATATTTTGGGACTGGGGCGTGACAAACCCAATGCCTTCAAATTTTCTTCATGAGTAAATGAGTTGAACTAATCTCGAATACGATATTTTTTTCCACTCAAGAGCAAGATAACTAAAAAAGCCAAGCTACTCTAAATGCGCTAATGAATTTATATCTTCTTACAAGATAAATATATGCAACCACACAACAGTTTCAAATTCAAGTACATACGACTTCTAAAGTTTATTATCGAAGTAGTATAGATATAATTTAGATTTATAACAAACATGAATAATTCATCACAAACCTCAATAAGTGTTGTCAGACCAAGTTCTCTACACTCGAAACTCATTAATTTAATGTCATGATCGGGAAGCACACTAGCAATTAACATAACATCATTTGCACCTTTGAACGAGCTAATAAAGTTGTCCAAAATCAATGATAAACTCTTTTCACAGAAGGGGACACAACAGTTCTTATCCATTTAGAAATTGGTTAAGAAAAATAGCATATAAACGAGAAAAAGCACACAATTAGCTGGATGTACATCACGTCAATAAATAAATGAAAAGAAACTAGAAAATATATATATACAACACAGACCTGAACTCCAGCATTATGTTCAACTTCTAAATTTTTGAAGCTTTCCTAACTAGAAGTTGCAAAAAGATCGATTGATAAGAATCAACCACGTTATCAATCTCGATCATCTCCTCGTTCACCCTGCCAAATGGATCAAACTCAAACAGTCAGCTTAAAATAGTTCAAATTTGTCCCAAAGAATAAGAAATTCAAAAATGTTCTACGGGAATGAGCTGGAGTTCCTATGAATCATTTTTACAGACACCTTGTGGGAAAAAAAATTCCATGACTCTCCTTCTTCAGTCCTCCTCCATGCACGTCGATGACCCCATCACCTCTCTTTTTCCCTTTTAGCTGGTCCACGCATGCTAAGCCTTATCGCCCCAAATTATCGCACCCTCTCGTACTCGTCCTTCCGGAACAAGGTCTGGTCCTTGGACAGCTCCACCGCGATGACCGTGTGTGTTGTCGTTCGCGATGGAGCATCTCTCCGCTATACCGGTGAGCCACATACGAAAACGACTGTGAAGTCACCGCCGGAGTATGCGGACGGCAAGGGGGAAAAGAAAAGAAAAAAATTAAGAAATGAGAAGGAAGAAGGGGGATTAGGTTTCTCCCTGACCCTAGCCGCCTTCGCCTCCGCTGCCGGCACGACGACCTTCTGGTTTGCATCGAGAAACGCCCTCACCTCCTTCATGGTTCCCTCACTGAGAAGAACTCGAGAAGACGATCTAGGTGTCGGTTTTTGCCATGTCCGCTCAGAATTAGAGAGGAATCTAGGATTTTTAATATTTAGGGTTAGGGAGGAGAGAGATGGAGTTGGCGACGGTGGCGATGGGGAGGGCGGTGTAGGGGACCCCGCAGACAAGGTCGAAGGTGGTGGAGAAGACGAGCGGAGATGGGCGGAGATGAGTGGAGCCAGGCACAGTAGACTACGAGCTGTGTGTAGAAATGGAGAGAGGAGAGGCTCGGGAGAGAAATGAATATAATGAATTGAGCAACTGTGATTAAATTGACCGCGGAACCGTCAAAATAGAACCTACAGTAAAAAAATTCAAAAAATTTACGAAAATGTCATCTGAAATGTGCGCGATAATTTTTTCGCACATGCATTACTTGACGGTTATCAGCAAACCGTCAAGTAATGTAATGGGTTTCCTTGACGCTTCATCTAAAACCGTCAAGAAATATGGTCAAATTTTAATACTTAACGAAAAATAGTATTTTCTTGACGTATGTCAAAAACCGTCAAGATAACTGTTTTCCTTGACGGATTTGGCTATACGTTAAGAAATCAACCGTCAAGAAAGGTCATTTTTCTTGTAGTGGTTGTATTGCAATCTTTTGGATCTATGTTCAATCCTATTGTTATTGGTCTATGTAATAATAAATTTAAGAAGAGCCATTGACTTCAATCCAATGGGGAAAAAAGCGTACCCTCCTTCAAATAGTAGCAACTATGTAGAAAGAAAATCTTCAAACATTTATGTCATGAATTATAAAATTACCAAGACACCAAAATGTAATATAAGTAATAAATTTAGCCCTAGCAACTTGGATGGTCTATTTTTGGACAATTATTCTTCATTTAAGCAATACATAATCTTTTCCTCAACTAATTTTATCAATTATAAAAAAGAGAATAAAAAACAATATTATATTTTGTCAATATTCAACACTTGAAATGGTCACATTACTAGATGGCAAGAGGATAAGTGATAGGAGGCGGAAGGATAGAGAGGAAAGAGGAGAGAAAATAATGGAATAAAAATGGAGGGTCAAAGAGCTAGAAAAATAATACAACAAAGACAGACATTGAAAAACAAAGTCTCCCAATTAATAACACGCTACTTTCAATGGTGATCTAGGAGGGACCGGCTCCCAATAATCTATTATACTATATAAATCAAAAAATTATATATGTTTTACAGTAAAAACAAAAAAAATTCAAAAAAAATCCTTTAATATATTTATTAATTAAATAATATCTATAATAAATTTTATTGACAACTATTTAAAAGATACATTACAATATTATAGAAATCGAAGAGATTATACTGTTTGTTAAATCTTCTAAACTATTACCAAGGAATTCGAATGGTCGAACTCTTAACCTATATAATTAAAAACTACATAGTTAAACCAAATCATCAAAATTATCCACTCTAAGATACGTAAAAAATGCGTGCATATAATAATAATAATAATAATAATAATAACTCTATGTTATCCACAATGGCCAAAGATACTTATAGTTATTAGTAATGTGCATGTCCATCATTGTACGTACGTAAAAAAATTATTAAAAAATTTAAATTATAAATTTTATCAATATCGCTCGTTCGTAAATTCAAACTCACACAACCAAGGAGAATGTCTCTCATCTTAACAACATGAATTAGAAATGTTTACGTATATTTATATAATATTAGATAGGGCTAATTAGAGTTCAGAACCTGGATTTTATACCAGCTTAGAGTTTGAGTTCTGACATGTCCAATTGGAGAGTTTAGACCATGAGTTTTTATTATTCGGTTTAATTTTTCCATTTTATCCTTCTTAGTCTATATAGGAATGTTTTATTATCAAGTAAGAGAGGGAGGGTAAAATAGAAAAATTAAACCAAATAATAAAAACTCAGGGTCTATACACTCCAATTGGACAAATCAGGGCTCAAACTCTAAGCTTGTATAAAATCCAGGGTCTAAACACTAATTAGTCATATTAGATAGTTAAACAATTAGTTAGAATTTATTTATTTTTTATTTTTTAATTAAGTGAGTATATACATACGGTTTAGACGGCTAAGCGGATTTTAAGGCTTTTTGTAGATAGGAGGGATAAAATAGTTATATATAATATAATGATAAATATTTTAACATGTGCCAACGCAGAGCGCAACATGCAGGCATCTGATCTGGCCGGGAAGAGTTCAAGTCTCGGGACCGTTGGACCGTTTAGAGTGTGGATGAGTGTGTGAATATTTAAAAAAAAAAAAAAAACTTTAACATGTTAATTATCACAAGAACAATTAGATCCAAATCTGGTCTGACACATATTTTAACTAGTTGAGACATTCTTTTATGCGTATGTACAAAGAAGAGAATTTACTATCAGCTAACCTTACAACTCCAAGCATGTAAGGTCGTTGGAGATATGTACTGGTTCGCTTACTTTATTTGAGAGAGATCAAGAAGTTAGCTCCAAGGTCGACATCTAATATCTAGTAGATGATGCATTATCGAAAATTGAAGTTTTGTTGCTTCCTCGTTAACGTCTTTTGGCGTCTGTATGCAAAAATATACTATTATAATCCTTCGTTCCTCCCTCCTCCTGAGCTCCTGCCGACATTAATTTGTATGATTACTTCCTAGCTAGCATTTGATTATTATTCAGATACCAAAACAACAAGTAAACCAAGTGCATCCTGAGTATTAATAGTACAGAGAAGATGTTCCTCCTTGCAATGTAGCTCTAGCTGTATATATATATATATATATATATATATATATATATATATATATATATATATATATATATATGTCTTAACCACTAGTGTGGGAAATTAAGTGCTGAGTTTGGTGATGGGTGCATGGGTCCAGCGCAGATTCGGACCTACGGGCCGAGATGTGTGGGACCTTCAGGCCGGGAGTTTCGGACCAGGAGTCTGTAAAACAATTATCTCAGAAAAAATAATATATATATATATATATATATATATATATATATATATATATATATATATATTGTTATTATTATTATTATTACTATTATTATTATTATTATTATTTATCCTTCCAAAGTATCTATCCAAACTATCACTTCTTATGTGACAGCTTATATGACAGTTAATGTGGCAGCTGATATGATAAACAAAAAAAATTCGTCCAAAGGGACGAAGTTTCTCCAAATTGCGAGTGAGGGAAAAACTTTCGAAAAATTTCAAAGAACGGAATGACTCGCCAACTGAGTTGGCGGAGGCAGAGAAAATTGGGAGCCCGTTAACTCAGTTGGCGAAGCGACTGGCGGGTGAGGGAGTGGTCGCCAACTCAGTTGGCGGGTGGGGGAGTTGGGGGTGGGCCGCCAACTGAGTTGGCATGGGATCATGGGGGGGGGTTGGGGGGGGGATTATAGCCGTTGGGGGAACATTATAGTCGTTACACAACGACTAATCGAACGGCAATGTTACACAACTCGCCAATAAATTGGCATGTTACTTTCTATATATACCTTCCACATCTCCAAATGAATCTTCATCACATTCTTTTCCCGCCTCAATCAAATCCTCCAGCACTCTCTTGCTCTCTCCCCTCTAGCAAAGCCTCCAGCACTCTCTCTTCCTCTCATTTCATTCTATAGCAAAAAATATTTTTGCCTATAGCCAAAGTTCTTCGCAACTTTCTTTAGCCGAAGTTCTCAGCCATCATGGATCGTAGCATAAGAATAGTATGCTCGTACGGCGGTAAAACAAATGGGTTAAATTATCCAGGAGGAGAAAGCCAAAAAAATTCAACTTATGCGAATATTAGTTTTAAAAATATACGTAATCTTATTATTGAACGTTGTTTTATTCATTACAATTTTATTCCAAAGTCTATTTTTGGTTCTAATTATTTTTTGATAGAGAGTGAAGATGAATGGAATTATATTCTTGAGATTAATTCACAATCACGACATATAAATATATATGTTATTCAAGTAGCAACAACATTAGATAATAGAAATAGTGAATATTTTTCAGAATACCAACATGTTAGTTCGGGTGCTAGTTCTTCTAAACAAATTATTTTATTTTTCCAAGAAGGTCATTCATCAGATGAATCTAACCATGATGATGATAATGACAACGACGATGGGAATATTGATGATTTAATTGAAAATATAGATTATGACGTAGATGATGATGTTGATAATGCTATCACTGATGAATTATTTATGGAAAAAATATTTTTTAGCCGTTCTAAATTTAAAAGTTTTATATATAATTTAGCAATTAAATATAATTTTAGTTGTTCAGTTAGTGCTATGAATAATGTTCGTGAAATTATATATAGTTGTGATCAACCAAATTGTAATTGGAGAGTATATGTCAAATCCATTGGAAATGATAATCATCGACTATCTACCACTGCATGGGTTAAGACCATGATAATTGATATTATTAAAGATAACCAGTCATATAGTCCATCACAAATTAGTTATTCCAAAGCCTGGAGAGCCCGAGAGATGGCATTAGCTGAAATTAATGGTAGTTATGATGAAGCATATGTTATTATTGAGGAGTATTATTATAGAATTACGGTGACGAATCCAGGTAGTACATGTTTTCTTAAAACTATTGAAAAAAGTATCTTTCAAAGAAAATTTATTTTTTTTAAAGCATGTATTGACGGGTTTTTAAGGGGTTGTTTACCGGTTATTAGTACGGATGCTACATTTTTTTTCTAAATATCAAGGTATCTTATTTATTGCTTGTGCTCACGATCCTAACTATCAATTATATCCTATTGCTTATGATGTTGCTGAAGGTGAGAATAATGATTCTTCGTCGTGGTTTTTAAACTCTCTTAGAATATATTTTGAAAATTCTTTTAATGATTGGAGTAGAATTTTATTTATATCTGATAAGCAAAAAGTATTAATAAATGCTATGCGTGTTATTTTTCCTGTATGTCCTCATTTTTTTATTCAGCATTTTAAACAAAACATAAAAAAAGTTGTGAAAGAACCAACATTTCAACACTTGTTAGACTCGCTTGTAAGATCATACAATGAAACAAATGCAGAGAGTTTGTTTGATATAATTAAAGCCGAGAACATAATATTGTACGATTGGCTTATTGGTGTAAACGATGAAAGTCGTCGATTTGAACATTGGATAACAGTGTATGCTCCTTATCCTAGATTAGATATTAACACTTCTAATCTTTCTGAATGTTTCAACAATTGGATTAAGAAATTACGAGATAAACCAATAACAACACTTCTCGATGGTATTATAGCCAAGATTATTACACTTCATAATAATCATAGAAAAATGCTAAAAATATAGACATAGATTATTGTCCGAAGATGTTAGGCTATGACACGTATTATCAAAGAGAAGAATCACCTAGAAATATTAGGTATTGATAGTTATAAGTTTGAAATAATAGACCGTACAATAAGTAGAACCTATATTATAAATATAACCGACAGATCTTGTACATATTTTAGATGGTACCATACTTATATATCATATATACATGCATGTTTTGTTTGTAGATATTGTAATATTAGTATTGTAATGCCTCAGTCCTAAAATACATAGGACTAGGAATATGTAACATGCCAGTAACACATTCGACCAGACTCTGGTCCGACTCGAATACGTATAAACTGTATTATAATGGTCACTATCTAGATAATCCGGTAAAAAGAAATATCTATGACTCAATCCATAATAAACAGAATACAACAATAATTAGCTACATGTGCTAAAGTCGGTCGTCCAGTAACATACAAGCTCGAATAGACTCAAGCAAGAAATATGAGTCTATAAAAACTAGGCTACATCAGCAGATGAATCAATAATATAAATAAATAATATAACTTTGGTAGAAATGATATAAGTACCTGGTACCAATGCCCACATGGCAAAGCAACCCATATCAGCAACTCCAAGCAGGCTCCACCACGATCTATGCTATAAAACTGGCAAGGGACCAGGTCCTCAGAGGGACGTAACAAGATACAAGAAACATCATGCCAAAGTAAAATAGAATAATGCCAGATACTCAAGGATAAACTATTGTAACCATCTAAGTGGTATGCACATGAGAACATCACTTACACTCAGGCTAAAACCACTACATACTCTGTGTCGGGGAGCCCATAGCAGCAAGTAATATCTCGTAGGGCCAGTAAATGTGCCAAAGATCTGGGACATAGTCTAAGATACCTCCAGTAACAAAGTGTATATATATATAAACATAATCAACCTGTAGTATAGTGTGTCTCTCCCCACCCAATGTAACCTCACGTCTCCTATCCACGACGTCTCATGTCCATAACACGCAAGATCAGGACCTCTAGCTAGTACAACGAGTCATAATGATATTTGTATATAATATACAAGTCTTATATCACGAGTCCTATAATCCAATACAGAATCACCATGAATAACTCGAGAATGATTCTGTCACATGAAATAGTGTCAAGTGTCCTACGGTCTGACGCGCAAGGATACAAGCACGTAAAATGGGATTATGGTATTAACTCTCTCGTGACGTTACTCGACTCCGCGTATGACGTTGACACTCGAATCTTGTTCGAACACTAAGAAAGGTCTCACAGCCCTAGGGTAAACACACACATCAACCATATCAAATAACTATAGTAACTAAATAAGATAATTAAGACAAAAAACGGTGATACATCATGGCAAGGTACACTTGCCTGTTGTTTGTGGCTGCGATACTGTCTGTCCGACGTCCTCTGCTGGAAGAGTAGAAAATCCAAGATGCCCCGTTAAATAAATTATAATCAATAACCATACACGCTAACTACTCTAGGACAACACGAAAGATAATTGCACAACCTCAACTTTCAGTTGCCGTTCTTGTCCGACAATCAATAAGTTGCGTAGCATTGAACAATGTGCCAAGATACATGTTGTTTGATAATAAACGGAAGAAATAAAACTAGGTTTATACAAAACCCTTTCTTAGGTTTAGAAACAAGAAGTACTATTAATCCTATACGAGGATGTTAAGTACAAATTTTAATCTGGATAAATATTGCTATAGGAGTCTGATCTGCAGTCGATCACTTTGTCCCTTGGACCACACGATGATGAAGAAGTGCCGTAGAAGAAGGAGATGCTTCAAAGATTGCAAGAGGGAGTGGATACTTGATGCCAAAATCGTTGATCACTACTCTCTGTCTGAGCTCTTCTCTCTCTGTTCTTCGATTTCTTTTAACTCTTTTCGATCTTGGAATTTTTGACCTTTCGACCTCTATTCCCTCAAAATTTTTGACCCTGGACCTCTGTCAATAGAGGTCTCTATTTATAGGGTTTTAGTGACAGTAACCGTCCAGTCGGCGTAAAAGCCGGAAAGTGGAGAGTGTGACACTTTTTACGCGACGGTTATAATAACTGCCACCCACGTATAGATGATCTTCTGATTAAGCGTATGACGCGTATCCCATGATGAGAAAATGCATATAACTACTGCGAAGATCACGGCATGCGAGCCACGTAGGTAACTGTCCCTCGCATAGAAAAGGTTGGCGTAGAAGCCAATAACTGTCACCATGGCGTAGAAGCCAAATAGTTGTCAGGTTGGCGTAGAAGCCAAATAGGCGTAGAAGACTTATAGGCGTAGAAGCCTTATGCTGTATGGATATGTAGCTAGCATAAAAGATAGTTGTTCATCCTTCTTTGACTGAGGCCTTGAGCGTATTCTGGACAAAATAGTCTTATCACGCACAAATGCAAATAGAGCCTGAGTTGGCGTATTTTAAGGAGATAGCGTACAGTGTGCTCCTTATAGCTGAAAGTAGCCTGGTGGCGTATTCCAAGGAGATAGCGTACAACGTGCTCTAATAGCTGAAAATAGCCTGATGGCGTAATGTGCAGGGATGATGATGTAGACGTATTAGCCGTAATTATGACTTGTCTAGTCTTTGGAGATATAACCCAATCTCGTGCATTTAATGTAGAGATCTGCCACCATTCTGAGCATTAAATGTAGAGACGTGCCTCGAGCTCTGTACGAAGATCTGCCACCATTCTGAGCATTAAATGCAGAGACGTGCCTCGAGCTCTGTACGAAGAGCAGCTTTTGACGTGGCAGTTCATTTTGTCTTCTGCTGAGCGTAAAAGCTCACATCTGCCTGCGTAAAACTAGGTAGCTTATTCTCTTGTATGCGTAAAAGCACTTTGTATCAGGGAACCATCACTAAACGACGGTTTGGGTCTCTGTGCCGTACCATTATTACAGCCGTCGTCTGGATAGTCGTGCAGTACTTTTTGTTAAGAGTTAGGTTCACTGCATGATCTGACAGGTTTATTCAAGGAATACAAAGCGTTCCTCGTACACTTCCACGCTGCATTAAAAGCAGATGAGTTTTACACCATAGAGGCGGAATAATACCCTTTTTACGCTGAAGCAGCCTGGAAATATTGTATTATGCGGACTGTCCTTGAGCTTATATTTTACGCTGTACTAGCGACAAAGTTCTGTTGTACGCCGATGGCTCTGAAGTCATATTTTACACAGCCCAGCACTAAAATACTGCGTATAACTCTACAGCGTATTTTTCATGCGTCTACAAGACCCCCTTCAAAGTTTTCAAATTCCTTGTAATTTAAAATACTTTGAATGAAGCATGAAACGGTTAAGTCTGACTCGTTCTTCGAGGCTAATTTCTTGGCAGATTTTTGGGGATTTGTTGGGATTCGGTGTGTTCTCTTTTGCCTATATAAAGGCTGAGGAGTTAACCTTTTCTTCCCATATTTCCTTCACCACACAGAGATGATTGCCGGAGTTTGTCAGGTCGACTTGAGGAAGAAGAAGATCATGTTCTTCCAGCATGTAAGTAGCCGAAAAAGAAGGCATCTTTGAGCAAATGTCCTCTGCAACGATGGATCATGGAAGGATATCATAGCTTTCTTTGCTCGGGATAATCAGCAACTTCATATGGCGATTCGTCCAGGAGAGAGGAAGAGTCACATTCGACCACACAGCTTGCAAGCTGTATTTTCTTCCGTTGTTCGTGGATGAGGGCAGAAAAACTAGTCCTGTCATCCAATACTGAGTCGGGTCTAAAATCTCAACTCAATCTGTCATGGCGTATGGAGGATGGGCTCTTGAATAATTTATACATGCCCAGTTGTATCCTCCTACCATTAATTATTTTCTTGTTCATCGACTGTGAAAGTCGATGAACTGCTATAGAAGACGGATAAAGATCTTCCCCAATGCTAGAACCTGACAGAACAGATTCTGGGCATGATCTTTAAATGAGGATGAGAAACCCTTTGTAGACGAGATTTCCCTCATATGTAATCATGAAGATAAAAAAAATCCTTTGTAGACTGGATTTCTCTCATATGTAATCATGATTTAATAAAATCGTCTTCTTTTACGTATCTGATGATTTGTCATATATATTTTGCTGTGATGAAGTCTGAACATGTGTAGCTTCGACACGTCTGGATAACTTTATGCCGAATCTGATAGAAAGAGTATTTGGTCCTGTCCTGTCTTTTATGCATAACTGAAGATGCACAGAAAGTCGCTTAGCATTTAAGTCGAATATTCGAACTGTCATGATGTTAGGAATGAGGAACTGTGTAGAATTCTGAACTGTCACTTCTGATAAGAAGAATTTTTGTTCAGACCATTGTCTTCAAGAATGATTTCCCGAAAATTCCTTGAAATAGGGCGAGAAATGGCTGTCAAAAACTGAGGCGCCATCTTGAACTGTAGAGGAAATATTCAGACTGGATTCTAGATGAACTTCCAATTGACCCAAGGAGAAGAGTCATTTTCAATGATGAACTCTGTATGCTTCGGGTACTTGGGATATTTTGAGGCCAAGAAGGAGCATCTTCTGTGCGAACCCTTGCAATTGACCGCCTTGAGATTTGTTTAGATATGCGCATATTCTGGCCTGCGTATTTTCATATATGCAGAAAGTCATAGATCTGTAATGTAAATGAGCATAAAATCATAAGTTTATAGCCTCTCGAGCGTAAAAGCTGCTGAGCATAAGAGCATCCAGACGTAGAAACTGTAGATTTGTAGCTTCTGAAAAGAAAGCTTCCGAGCGTGAAGTCGTAGATTTGTCGCCTATGAGCATAAAAAGCTTCCGAGCGTAAAATTATAGATTTGTAGCCTTTGAGCGTGAAGTCGTAGGTTTGTAGCCTCTCTAGCGAAAAGCTATCGAGCGTAAAAGCATTCGGGCGTAAAATCGTAGACTTATAGCCTCTGAGCGTAAAACCGTTGATTTGTAGCTTCCCAAGCGTAAAAAGCTCTTTGGCGTAAAATCAAGAATCTGCTCTGCACGAAAACTTTTTGAATTAGCTGACTGTCCGCCTTCCCTAAGTAATAGGCTGATGTAGTCCCCAATCATAACCGAATATTAAATATCAGATTTGGTTAGGGATTCGAGGAGTCCATCTGAACTCTATATATATTCCAAGGCTTTTAGAGAGAAGACTCTTCACCTGTCTTTTGCAAAAAAAAACTTTCGTCTCTTTGAGTTCTCTCCTTCGTTTCTTCTCTGAGCATTCTGAGTTTTTAGCAATGGCACCAAAACCAATTTCCTCCTCTAAGGGAAAGAAGGCTGCCTCCTCTTCTCGCTCCTCTTCCCAAGCAAGAGCGACTCCCGTCGGGCAGGGCGAACCTCGCTCTGAACGAAGTGTCCCACCGACGAGCTGTGCACCGGGCGTTATAGGTAAAGCTTTTGGGATGACAAGAACAAAGAAAACCCTTCGCACACATTGTACGTGAACGTGCTAGATCATCTTCTGTGCTGATAGCATCTTCGAGGAAGATGATGCACAGAGATGTTTCATCTTTTACGCCCACATTTCTAATGTGTCAGCGTAAAAACTCTATATTTTTGCAGTCTGGCGTAAAAAGCTTTGACTGTCAAAAATTGGCATATAGTACAAGCTTTGAGTGTTACACTTTGGATGAGAATTCCGGCATAATAACTCAAACTTTGGCAGTCTGGCGTAAAACCATAGACTGTCAGATTTTTGTGTATACTGCCAATCTTGAATTTTATGCCTTGGAATGAGATTCCAGCGTAAAAAGTCTAGTTTTTACAGTCTTGGCGTAAAAGCACAGACTGTTGCTTTTTGGCATAAGTTGCAAGATTATGAGGTCTAGTATAGAAACTGACGTATTTTTCTTGCACTTTGTAGTTAACTTGCATGCATCTCCGTTGGCTGAGGTGATGGATTCTGCTGCTGGGATGCTGCATTCCAATTACCTGGAGAATTTGTCCCATGTGACATTCCTATTTCTGGACCCCAATATCCTGAAGGAAGGAGAATCCTGATATCGTCTCAAGAAGAGCGAATGCTGTTGAGTATGATCAACGGAGAGCCCCTGGCGTATATAGACGGGGCACAATATATAAAATCGGCTTTTCTCTTCGGGGATATGATTGACAAACAATCCCAGACGAAGCCCAAGAAAGAAAACGGGGTTTTTTCTGCCGGGGGCTTGGTCCTGTATCTGCCCAGGATGCTGAGAGATTATCCTATCTCGGCATTCTTCCATGACACGCATCCCAGGAGGATGTCGTGGACCCTGACTCCCAATCTTCACGGCCAGCCGGGGAAGATATTTTACCAAAAAGGATCCGACCAAGGGTCATTTGTAAGCCGCCCTTCCGGCTCGCTCATGCCGTTCAGGGGATTGTATCCGGGCAGTGTCCCAAGTAAAGACACTTCACTGCTCCAACCAGTCCAATTACCGACTTTCTGCAATAACTTCATGGGGCATGGAGGAGTATACCCCAAGGTTAATCCTCGGACCAATGGGTGGGTTACCCATACAAATCTTCGATGGGCTCGTTTAGCTGACTGGGCCCTGAAATATTTTCAGACTGAGCTGGAGAGCATTGGTCTATACGCGGCTGTGAGTGCCACCAGTGTTGGGTTACCTCTCAACCCCAACCTATTTTTGGCTTTGATGGAGCGATATATCTCGCTCACCGGGACTTTCGCCACTCCACTGAGGGAATTGGGATTGGCCCTTCACGAAATGGCAGAAATTCTAAGACTGTCAATGGGGGATACTCCTTATGAAGAGTATGTTCCCACAAATCGGGAGCTGGGGGATACAGACCCTCGGGTAGTGGCAGTGTACCAGGAGCTGATGTATCACTACCTTGCTTGCACCGCCTTTTATAATGAGCCCTCTGATTTGGCTCATACAAATAAATGGGCGTCCTACCTCTTCTTCCATCAGGCCAGGACTGCTAAGCCAGATAAAGTCGTGGATAGCAGGGATAGGCCTTTGAGCTTTCTGAGCGTGCTTAGTGCTCAGGTAGTCGATGATCTTATGGAAGACGTTGGGGCTTCAGATCAGATTCTCGACGAAGGGATAGAAAAATATCCTGCGGGCACTAAAGCCTACAGTTATTTGAGGCATTGTCGCAGGCCTCTGTCCAAGGAAGCTCAAGTGGCTGGCTTCCTCTCTATATGGCTGCGCCGACTGATAGTACCCGGCATTGCATCTTCGGATCGCATTCACCGCAATACCTTATGGCCTGCAGTGCGTCTATTATTCGGGGCAAGACTGGGCTTGCTCCCTGCCATGGTATGCCGCATACAAGATGGCCTGAGGGCCATTACTTATGGGCTGCTTGCCGATAAAACACGGCGTGACAGCTTTCCCAGGGTAAAATTATCGTTCCTGTATTTGATGGGATGGTTAATTCTCCATAACCCCAGGGTGATGTCTCCCGGCCCTGGCAGTAGTTCGGGGAGTAATTTCTTGTTGAATTACAAGAATTCCACCTGGAACGTGACCACAGTTTTAGACTATCGGCGGGCACTAAATTTTGCTCACAGCTGGAAGCTCTTCTGCACCGTCCCCTCTGTACATCTCAATCAACAGGGGCGCAGGCTTCAGGACTCAGGTGAAGGGAAGACCATTCTTTCTTCTGAAGGTTTTAATTGGTTGGTCTGTATTAGACCTTCCCATTTATTGTACAGAAGTGAAGACCAATGTTTCTTGGAGCCCTACCTGCCTAGTCGGTTCACTAGGCAGTTTGGGTATGACCAATTTCACGTGGGCAATGCCGTCACCAGCTTCAATTCCAGGGGTAGACTTATTGATGGAGCGAGAGGATGGCGGTACTTCATAATGGGTTGCACTGGAGCAGCTTTTACTGTGCCCGCGACTTCACTCTCCATGGAGTTGTGCATCTTCCATTCGTATGCCCAATTTTATGTGGCAACTAATACCTTCCATCGCGATTTTGATATGCATGGAATTTTTAGGATGCTCTCTTCTAAGTCAGCGGGAAGAGATGAAGTCCCATCAGTTTTCTCTGACGAGGATGAAGATTCTATCAATCCAGATGAGCCTTTGTTGGCAGTACCGAGAGGCGAAATACCTCCGCTTGCAGGGCCTTTGGTTATCTCTGGTAAGCGAAGGGCTCCTGTTCTGAAGGAGGCTTCCCCTCGCAAGAAGAAGAAATCGGTTGGTGGTCCTGACAGGACTTACAGTCATGAGGTTCCTAGAAGTGAGCCTGTTGTTTCCCCTGTTGGGGACGATCCTTTGATTAGAGGTTCCTCGCCTTTTAGAGAGAAAACCTCTACGGTTCCGGCTGGCAGTGCCGGAGAATTTTTGCTCGAGGCTACTATCGCTGCTACCGCTTCAGGTAGTGGTACGAGATCGCCTTCGAGGCCGAGCCAAATAAGGATATCTTTATGCAGATCAGCAATGAGAGAAATCCCTGTCGCGAAATCCCTGTCGCGTCTGTAAGTATACCCAGCGAGATTCTACCTGATGAACCTCAATTGGATCTGGGTGAAGACTCGGAAGAATACCTGCCAATGTCAGTTGGCACACCCCCTTCTCCAGGTATGACAGCTCGCTTAGCATCATTAAGAAATAATTTAGCTGTACTGGCTGCAGACGCGACATATATACCATCGGCCATGGATAAATGTCGTCTTTATGCCTTTTTTAGAAAAAATTAACATCAGATTGATATTAACTTTCTCTTGTCTTCTTTTCAGGGGAAGACATCTACGGGGAGGGCAGTGTTGACGCGCCTTTTGGCTCTGTTTCAGCTCCTGCCGATGACATGGAGGTGCCCGACTTCGAAGAGGAAATATTTTTGGGTGCAGGCTCGCCTGAAACAGTTTCGATATCTCGAGAGGAGGATGAGCCTGTCATTACGACTATGCCTCCTTTGAGTATGCCAGCGACTTCGTCCGTTGTTGGCGCTTCTTCTTTTGCCGCACCATCTGCTGAGGCAACGACTTTGGCAACATCGTCTGCGTCCATTCGGATCTAGCCATGCTGACTGAGCAGTATACTAGTATTTTCTATACCACCTTGAAAACGCTGATATCAATGGTGCTGGAGAAGAATCTAGGCTTCGAGGCTCTGAGGAGGTCCTCCCAGTTTGCGATAGTGCCGATCAGAGACTTCAACGATGCTGGGAGAGCTGATATACTGGAGCAGATAGTTGATGGTTTGGAATAACCCATTAACGATTATTTGCAGCTATCTCGACGCAGCATTGACGGTCTCGTTCAAGCTAGGTATGACTCCTTAACTGCAGAGCTTGCTGGGCAAATAGAATCTCTGAACAAATCCTTCCAGGAACAGCAGCAGGAGATGGATCATTAGCGTACCGAATTGGAGTATGTCATTCCCCAACTGACTCAGAGCGAAGTCGAATATGAGAAAGAGGCAGCGAGTGTCTGCAGACTGAAAGATGAACTTGCTCAAGCAGAGAAGAAGGCTCTCTCTTTGTCAGCATCTCGAGATGTGCTGAAGAATCGAATGGAGACCGCTCAGCAGAACCTGACACATGTGGGTGTCATCCACGCAGGTTTTGTATGTGCTCGGTCCGAGCTATCTGCTTTGAACAATGATGCAGCAAGGTTGGAGCGGGCTCGCGCCGATGTCTTGAACTCCAAGGATGAGAGAATGATTGCTCTGGCACGGCAGATTTGCGACTTAACTGCTCCCCCCAAATGATGTACTTTTTGCTTTTTCATATGTAATTTTGCTCTTTTTGGGAATAATAAAGAGACTTTATCTGACTTTGTGGACCCATCATTTTGGAATATAAATGACAAGCTAGGGTGAAAGTGATATCAGAGGTAATATTAATATGACATTCTTTCGTTAAGGTTTTACTGAATGTAAATCTATTCAGAGTTAACATGAACCTGAAAGAATATAATCCAACTAAATTTGTATACTAAACACTATCAGAGGTATCATTAACATGATAGGTTTATAAATTAGTTAAGGATATCTATTCGGAGGTCACATGAACCTGATAGAATATGATCCAGCTAACCTTTGTGCATGATATCGTCAGAATAAGATCTTCGTCATACTCCGTTAAACTAAGGAGATCAAGTATAGTACTTCTTTGGGATTTTGTAGTTGATAGTAGCCATTGCCAAATTTTTATTTAGGCTCAGCTAATCTGTAAGCGCGATTTGCAATCATATAGGAGCCCTCCATTTCTTTATAATTATTTTTGCGAATTTTGGACATCATACTAGAGGTAATATGGACGTAGTATGATACCATATTTGTTAAGAATATCCCACTGGGGGATCTTTGGTGGACCTATCATTTGTTGCGCACGAGAGTGCAAATAATAAGTTTGTGACAAGCCCTGCCAGAGGTAATATGGACATGACAGTTTTTGTGGACTTAACACCACTGGCATACTTAGAGTTAAGTACGGGTGCTAAGTTGAGATGACAACCGATATCAGAGGTAATATGGACGTGATAATCGATAGCCAAAACCAAGAAGGTTTGTTCAGAGGTAATATGAACATGACAAACTTTCGAGTTGTGACTCCATTGGGGATGGAGGTATATATCTGCTCAGAGGTAATATGGACATGGCAGTTTTTTGTAGACCTAACACCACTGGCTTACTTAGAGTTAAGTATGGGTGTTAAGTTGAGATGACAACCGATATCAGAGGTATCATTAACATGATAATCGATAGTCAGACCAGGATAGTTTGTTCAGAGGTAATATGAACATGACAAACTTTTGGATTGTGACTCCATTGGGGATGGAGGTACATATCTTCTCAGAGGTAATATGAATATGACAGTTTTTTGTAGACCTAATACCACTGGCGTACTTAGAGTTAAGTACGGGTGTTAAGTTGAGATGACAACCGATATTAGAGGTATCATTAACATGATAATCGATAGTCAAACCAGGATGGTTTGTTCAGAGGTAATATGAACATGACAAACTTTTGGATTGTGACTCCATTGGGGATGGAGGTACATATCTGCTCAGAGGTAATATGAACATGGCAATTTTTTGTAGACCTAATACCACTGGCGTACTTAGAGTTAAGTACGGGTGTTAAGTTGAGATGACAACCGATATCAGAGGTATCATTAACATGATAATCGATAGTCAGACCATGATGGTTTGTTCAGAGGTAATATGAACATGACAAACTTTTGGATTGTGACTCTATTAGGGATGGAGGTACATATCTGCTCAGAGGTAATATGAACATGGCAGTTTTTTGTAGACCCAACACCACTGGCGTACTTAGAGTTAAGTACGGGTGTTAAGTTGAGATGACAACTGATATCAGAGGTATCATTAACATGATAATCGATAGTCAGACCAGGATGGTTTGTTCAGAGGTAATATGAACATGACAAACTCAGCTGGGGAGATAACGAAATGTTTGGACAATAGTTCAGAGATAATATGAACATGAACTCATGTCCGAAAAATTCACTGTAAAGTAATTTTCTTAAGCAGGGATAGACCTGAAGAATCCTCTAGGGAAACTTTAGGGAATTTATCATCCAATATTTTCTGGAGGAAGAAAGCAAAATCAATTTGTAGTGATCATCCCCTCGTTTACAGATGCAGAGTGATGATCTTGGCATCGATCAACTCTTGAATTCTTCTTTTTAGTACATAGCAGGCCCTTGTAGGGTGATGAATGTACCGATGGAAGAGACAATAATCTGGGTCATCGACTTTGCCAGCTCTCTCAGGGTATCTGAGGTTGGGTAGCCGAAGTTGGTGTCCCTTCATCAACATATTGAAGATTTCAATAATGTCATCTTCATTAAAGGAGAAAGTCCCTTTCGGCCTTCGGGCTCCCGATGCCTGAGTTTTACGATCTTCCGGGAAGATCGCCATCGTTGCATCATCTTCGGATTCTGAGAGAATTCTACCCCCAGCTTTGGATGTTGCTCTGTTTTGTCGAGGTAGACTACCCCCAGACATGTCGTGGCATTTGACCCCTGAAGTTGATTTAGAAGGAGCTACCTCTGGTTGTGCAGGATCAGACTCTCGAGGTTTTGAGTTTGCAGGGGATGCAGTATACCCCAACCCAAAATGACCTTATTGACAGTAAGAATTACCATGCAACGGTATTCGTCTTCCTTTTTCATAGTTGAGGCCTTATTTCAGCTTCAAATCTTAACCCATGTTTTGTATAATCTTTAAAGCTTGTGGGCTATACCTGTGGATTTACATTTTGCCACCCTCAGACTCACGAAATTCTTCTTGTACAATCGGACTGTTCTACATACGACCGAAGACTATTGGATGCTGGTCGTCGCGAGTTGGAGGAACAATAAAGACAGAATCTTCATGTGGCCCATATGTCATGATGATATTAGATGTTGATGCATCTTCCCACATGATCTCCCCACGTTTGACAGTTAGGGGAACTGAAGCCTGTTTATGACTCCTGTCTTTGCGTTTCTGGATCAAGAATTCTCGCAAGTCAGGAGTATTAACGAACGAAGAAGAGGAAGAAGGTTTTTTCCTCCCTTTTATATTAGTTGGCATGCGGATATTGGGTACCCCAACCCTAACTCTACCATAGAAATACAGCAGTTCAGCTATATGAGCAGCACATGATCCCCGATGAGCGTATCTATCCGCAAACTGGGCCTTTTTTACGCCAAAGGACTTCTTCTGGCGTTGTAATCCCCCTGATTTTCAAGAATTTATTAATTTGGATTTTTGTCAAATTTCTGGAATTTTCTAGGAATTTTTTGAAATTAAATACAGGTGTTTGAATTATTAAATGATTTTTAATTGATAATGAATAATATTAAAATATTTTGAAAATAATATTTTATGGTGTAAAATGGAAAACCAGACATAGGATAATTTTTTGGGAATTTATTGGACCCCGGATGGATTTTTAAAGCCCTAAATACTAATTAATTAATTAAACCAATTAAACCCGGTTTAATTGTAATGAACCAAACCGAACCCAATACTGAGCCGACCGAACCGGACCGGGCTCACTGACCCGAACCGCCTAGGCCCTAACGGGTCGGATTCGGGTTCAATCCGACCCGGCCCGTTTCAAACCCGAACCCGCTTCACTGTTTGCGGATCGTGCCGGATCCGCTGCCCGACCCACGGACCCGACCCGACCTGGGTGAACAGTGCCCCCAGCCCATTCTTCTTCCCCGACCCTTCGCCTCCCACCGCCGTGTAACGCCGCCACCCACCGCCGCCGCTCCGCTTCTACTTCCCGCAACTGCCTGCGACCGCTCCGGTCCCTCTCCCTCACCGGCCGTCTCTACCTCTCCCTCGGCCGCTATATAAACCTAACCGCCCTGGAGCTCCGCCCCTATACCTCACCGGAACTCCGCCACGCCGCCAGAGACGACGTTGCCCCGCCTCGTCGCTGCCCTTCGCCGGAGCCCCCGTCCCTGTCGTCCCCAGTCAGCTGCCCACCTTCACCAGCGAGCCGCCCGCCTTCACCAGTGAACCACGACCGCTCCGCCGCCCGCAGCATCTTCCTCCTTCAGCAGCACCCTCGCAGCGCCGCTCCGCCCTTCACCGGCCAGCCCCGGCGAAGCCCAGCCCTTGAATCCTAACCCTAGACACTGACTCAGCCCTGACACGAGTCAGACACAGCCGCTTCTGACCGGACACAGGAACAGTAAACCCTAATTTCTGTGTCGTGTCGGACACAGTGTCCAGGACACAGGACACAATTTAGTTTTCTGGAACCCAGTTCAGGTATTCATATCTTCTTACTCGTAGCTCCGATTTTGATTCTGTAAATTGTATCGCGTAGCCTGTATGACCCTCTCGGTGCCCGGACAAACCGCTCGGGGCATCGCGTCCTGTGGTGATCGCACACCGCGATCCAAAAACAGGAAAAACTAAGCCCTGTTTTACCCCGAAATCGAGTACGCCCCGCCAAACGGGATGACTTGATCGCGTGCGGTCTTCACAAATACGTGCGCGTCATTGATACGGACGTGCGGGATTTCACAGAAGCTGATTCGGATGTGCGTGCACACCGGAATCAGTGCGTATCCGCGGACATCGCCCCGTATCTGACTTTTCTGAATCTTGCTGTAACTTAGTGTACACACGCGGATCGAGACGAAACTTACACCATTGGACTCGTAGCAATACGCTGGTCCTGTAGGTCAAGTTTGGTTCGATTCTGAGAACGTTGACAAAATTGCGTGTCGTGGGCCCCACAAGCTCCACTCGACGGGCGATTTTGAGAACAGCTCATCAGAATCCAATTCTGAAAGTTTCGTTGGGTTCGTATCATCGTTCCTGACCTGTTGACATTAAGTTGGACTATTTTTGAGACCTTTGACCCTGACACATTTTTCGGTGCAAAGCGGCCCACATCTGGACCCCGTCTTGACCCGAAAATGACGTTTTTGCCTTTGTCTCCAAATTGGACTCAAGGACAGGCGTTCCTAGCTGATTAATATTTTCTGGACCTGATGGTGATGTTTGTTTCAGCAGCCGGAGTACTGCCTGCAAATCCAGCTGTAGCCAGAGCGACAATTGGAGCTGAAAACCCAGGCAAGTGTACCTTGCCAACTTGCAGTCTTTATTACATAGTACTTGGACTTAATTATATCTATTGTACATGCTCAACCCTAGGGCCGTGTGACTTGCTTAGCGTCCGATCATAGTCGGGTGCCAACACCGTACGCGGGGTTGTGCAACGTCACCTAGAAATGGTTAACGTGACATTTACATTCTCGTACTTGACATATCAAGTATATTATACCCAGGACACCTGACACAGATCATGAAACAGAATCTTCCTGAAATATTCAAGGTGATTCTGTATAGGATACAGGTTTATGACATAGACAGGATATTCCTAGATATTATATTCATAGACATAGTATGACTCACTGCATTAGATATGATTTTATGTGACATGGACATGAGGCATCGTGGACATGAGATGTAAGATAACATTTGGGTGGGGAGAGACACACAGGCTTCAGGCTGATCATATAATTATAATTCATAGTAAACACATAGTAAAATACATAGTATAGCTGCTACCGGCTTCCAGACACAGAGCTTGTAGTGGTATCAGCCTAAGTTTTAGTGATGCTCTCAACTTGTATTTCATATAGATGGATATATAGTTGACCCTATTGTTTTATTAACTGCTTTACTGCATTTATTTTGGCTTGTGCTTCCTTGTACCTTGCTATGTCCCCTGAGGACCTGGATCCGGATTATGTCCCCAGGATTTGCAGACGAGGTTTATCCAGAGGTCTACGGAACAGGTGCTCTTCACGGAACAGTACCCGTAGCTGAGGATGAGGTGATCGCTGAGGACTTCTCCTGAATAATTGCTTCACCATGCTCAGTCGTTATTTCCTGTTTAATTAAACTCTTTAATTCCTATTTATGAGAATATTGTAACAGACTAATATCGGGTTGTTCCCCGATTTTATTTACTTGGACTGGTTGATGTTTATTATTGCTTTGCTGATATTTCTGTCTTTATTCTGTGGATGAGAATAGTAAAACCCTGACTGATGTCATACAGCTTAAGTATGCCCGATGGATCCATTAAATTGGGTTTGTCCATCGGTGCATGCTGCTGGCCATTGCCACGTGTCCGGTCCCTCGGTATTTTGGGACTGGGGCGTGACATGGTTTTTGTGGTGGCCCATGCAGGTCTACGACTTAAATTGTTCGGTTTCAACTTAGGGACCGAACAGGCCTGCAATAAGAATAGGATCAGTTTTAGAATCTCATCCACTTGCTTGAAAACATTCTTGATATCTGTATCGTACTCATTTTTGACTTGCATCCTGCCTTGAATCTTGTGCGCTTCTTATATTTTATTTTGGATGCAGAAAGATGGATCCAAGAATTGAAGATAAAATTCCTTTGAATACGCCACAAGACGCGGTGGTTACCTATGGAGATGGAGTTACACCAGAGAACATAGGACAATCCTCTCAAGGTGGTCAAGCTGAACAGCATAACTCAAGGTTCAGGCGCGATGATATCCCACCTCCGCCGCAGTTCCCTCCACAGATGCCTGTCTTTCCACCAGAGCAAGCAATAGACGGGCAGCAGATGTTCCAGATGTTTTACGCCATGATGCAAGCCCAACAGCAAGTTCAACAGGAGGCACATCGTCAGGAGGCAGAGTACCTAAGAACCAGCCTAGTAAACGTATTGGAGCAAGTGAACCCACAAGCTAGGCGACCAGCGACGGGATCTATCACTGATTTCCGTCAACTCAAGCCCCGTACCTTTTCGGGCAAAGAAGGACCAACCGAAGTTCATGAGTGGCTCACCAACATACAGCACCAGTTGGAAGCAGCTGAACTACCAAGGGAACGTTGGATGACCGCCGTCAGAATGCAGTTGACGGACAATGCTCATCACTGGTGGCTATCTGAAGAGACCAGGCTCGGACCAGACCGAGTCACTTGGGAAGAGTTCTCCAGACTCTTTCAAGAGATGTACATTCCGGCTATCGCTCGATCAGAACTTCGGGACAAGTTCAATCGTCTCACTCAGAGCAGCATGACAGTGGAGGAGTACAACGCAGAATTCATTCGTCTAAGTCGCTTTGCCCCTACTTTGATCCCGACGGAAGAAGAGAAGGCTGAGAAATTCTTTGACGGACTAAACTTCGAGCTGCAGAGACTCATCGGATCTGTCGCACCCACTTCATACTCGGACGTCCTTGCTGCAGCCCGACGCATGGAGCGCGTCACCAGGAGAGAGACCAATCTGAAATGGTCTTCCACATCATCCAAAGCACCACAAGAAGAAACTGCAAAGAGGCCTCATATACACCAGCCACCCAGAGCCTCTCCGCAGACATTACCTACATGTCAATACTGTGGCAAGGTAGGCCATACTGAGAAGGACTGCAGACGCAAGTTGGGATTATGCTTGATTTGCGGAACCAATCAACACTTAGCCAAGGATTGTCCTTATCATCGAGGAGGAGCACCAAGAGCAAATCAACAAGCTCTACCAGCACCAGGAGGGTATCAACCAAGGCCACCATTGGCACCACAAGCGGCACTCTTCCAACAAGCCCAGCAGCAGCAGCAGCAACAGAGGAATCCACCAGGACGCGGACAAGCCTTCATGATGACTTTGGAAGACGTGCAGAACCAAGGAGTAGCTAATGCGCGTAAGTTTTTGTAGTTTTTCCGTTTCTAGTATTGTTATAATTCGTGCCTGCTGGTTCGTGACCCCAGACTTAACCTGATAACCTTGACCTGATAACTTTAAACTTGCTATTAATTGATAACCTAGGGTTAACTTTAAACCTGTTAATAATTGATAACCTAGTGTTAATTTTGAACTTGCCAATAATTCAGAATGTTTTATAAATGTTAACCTGATAAGTTTTGAAAGATAACCTGGTTCTCTAAAACTGTAATTTTTTAGATTTCTCACATTTGGGAAATTGCATAACTTTTAATGCTTAGGAAAATAATTTTTCCTAGGTGCTCCTTGATTTTTGATGTGCTTCGAACAATGGTTGCAACCGTGTCATCTCTGATGACCGGTTAATCTTTGATTGCGAGGACGCAATCCTCTTAAGGGGGGTATATTATAATCCCTCTGATTTTCAAGAATTTATTAATTTGGATTTTTGTCAAATTTCTGGAATTTTCTAGGAATTTTCTAAAATTAAATACAGGTGTTTGAATTATTAAATAATTTTTAATTGATAATTAATAATATTAAAATATTTTGAAAATAATATTTTATGGTGTAAAATGGAAAACCAGACATAGGATAATTTTCCGGGAATTTATTGGACCCCGGATGGATTTTTAAAGCCCTAAATACTAATTAATTAATTAAACCAATTAAACCCGGTTTAATTGTAATGAACCAAACCGAACCCAATACTGAGCCGACCGAACCGGACCGGGTTCACTGACCCGAACCGCCTAGGCCCTAACGGGTCGAATTCGGGTTCAATCCGACCCGGCCCGTTTCAAACCCGAACCCGCTTCACTGTTTGCGGATCGGGCCGGATCCGCTGCCCGACCCACGGACCCGACCCGACCCGGGTGAACAGTGCCCCCAGCCCATTCTTCTTCCCCGACCCTTCGCCTCCCGCCGCCGTGTAACGCCGCCGCCCACCGCCGCCGCTCCGCTTCTGCTTCCCGTAACTGCCTGGGACCGCTCCGGTCCCTCTCCCTCACCGGCCGTCTCTACCTCTCCCTCGGCCGCTATATAAACCTAACCGCCCTGGAGCTCCACCCCTATACCTCACCGGAACTCCGCCACGCCGCCAGAGACGACGTCGCCCCGCCTCGTCGCTGCCCTTCGCCGGAGCCCCCGTCCCTGTCGTCCCCAGTCAGCCGCCCACCTTCCCCAGCGAGCCGCCCGCCTTCACCAGTGAACCACGACCGCTCCGCCGCCCGCAGCATCTTCCTCCTTCAGCAGCACCCTCGCAGCGCCGCTCCGCCCTTCACCGGCCAGCCCCGGCAAAGCCCAGCCCCTGAATCCTAACCCTAGACACGGACTCAGCCCTGACACGAGTCGGACACAGCCGCTTCTGACCGGACACAGGAACAGTAAACCCTAATTTCTGTGTCGTGTCGGACACAGTGTCCAGGACACAGGACACAATTCGGTTTTCTGGAACCCAGTTCAGGTATTCATATCTTCTTACTCGTAGCTCCGATTTCGATTCCGTAAATTGTATCGCGTAGCCTGTATGACCCTCTCGGTGCCCGGACAAACCGCTCGGGGCATCGCGTCCTGTGGTGATCGCACACCGCGATCCAAAAACAGGAAAAACTAAGCCCTGTTTCACCCCGGAATCGAGTACGCCCCGCCAAACGGGATGACTTGGTCGCGTGCGGTCTTCACAAATACGTGCGCGTCATTGATACGGACGTGCGGGATTTCGCAGAAGCTGATTCGGATGTGCGTGCACACCGGAATCAGTGCGTATCCGCGGACATCGCCCCGTATCTGACTTTTTTGAATCTTGCTGTAACTTAGTGTACATACGTCGGATCGAGACGAAACTTGCACCATCGGACTCATAGCAATACGCTGGTCCTGTGGGTCAAGTTTGGTTCGATTCTGAGAACGTTGACAAAATCGCGTGTCGTGGGCCCCACAAGCTCCACTCGACGGGCGATTTTGAGAACGGCTCATCGGAATCCAATTCTGGAAGTTTCGTTGGGTTCGTATCATCGTTCCTGACCTGTTGACACTAAGTTGGACTATTTTTGAGACCTTTGACCCTGACGCATTTTTCGGTGCAAAGCGGCCCACATCTGGACCCCGTCTTGACCCGAAAATGACGTTTTTGCCCTTGTCTCCAAATTGGACTCAAGGACAGGCGTTCCTAGCTAATTAATATTTTCTGGACCTGATGGTGATATTTATTTCAGCAGCCGGAGTACTGCCTGCAAATCCAGCTGTAGCCAGAGCGACAATTGGAGCTGAAAATCCAGGCAAGTGTACCTTGCCAACTTGCAGTCTTTATTACATAGTACTTGGACTTAATTATATCTGTTGTACATGCTCAACCCTAGGGCCGTGTGACTTGCTTAGCGTCCGATCATAGTCGGGTGCCAACACCGTACGCGGAGTTGTGCAACGTCACCTAGAAATGGTTAACGTGACATTTACATTCTCGTACTTGACATATCAAGTATATTATACCCAGGACACCTGACACAGATCATGAAACAAAATCTTTCTGAAATATTCAAGGTGATTCTGTATAGGATACAGGTTTATGACATAGACAGGATATTCCTAGATATTATATTCATAGACATAGTATGACTCACTGCATTAGATATGATTTTACGTGACATGGACATGAGGCATCGTGGACATGAGACATAAGATTACATTTGGGTGGGGAGAGACACACAGGCTTCAGGCTGATCATATAAATATAATTTATAGTAAACACATAGTAAAATACATAGTATCGCTGCTACCCGGCTCCCAGACACAGAGCTTGTAGTGGTATCAGCCTAAGTTTTAGTGATGCTCTCAACTTGCATTTCACATAGATGGATATATAGTTGACCCTATTATTTTATTAACTGCTTTACTGCATTTATTTTGGCTTGTGCTTCCTTGTACCTTGCTATGTCCCCTGAGGACCTGGATCCGGATTATGTCCCCAGGATTTGCAGACGAGGTTTATCCAGAGGTCTACGGAACATGTGCTCTTCACGGAACAGTACCCGTAGCTGAGGACGAGGTGATCGCTGAGGACTTCTCCTGAATAATTGCTTCGCCATGCTCAGTCGTTATTTCCTGTTTAATTAAACTCTTTAATTCCTGTTTATGAGAACATTATAACAGACTAATATCGGGTTGTTCCCCAATTTTATTTACTTGGACTGGTTGATGTTTATTATTGCTTTGCTGATATTTCTATCTTTATTCTGTGGATGAGAATAGTAAAACCCTGACTGATGTCATACAGCTTAAGTATGCCCGATGGATCCATTAAATTGGGTTTGTCCATCGGTGCATGCTGCTGGCCATTGTCACGTGTCCGGTCCCTCGGTATTTTGGGACTGGGGCGTGACAGGCATAATTTGGAACTCTGCTCTGGTTGGCGTAAAACTGAGGAAGTCCCCAATCGGCTGTCAGCGTTCCGCGTAATATGGAAAGCGGGCAGATTTTTCTCTTGCTGGCGTAAAGGCCGAGAAGTTGAGAAGTCCGCCACTTGTTTTCCCTTGCGTAGATTGCAGGGAACATCTGCTTTTCCATGGAGGGAAGATGCATCTTTACGCGCAGAGCACGTTTGGAATTTCTGATTCGGTGCTGAGGCATTATCAGAAATCTTGTCTGCCATGTCACAGACGGGAGACTGAATTTTACGCGCAGAGCGCGGAGTAGACTTCTGGATTAGCACTGAGGCATCACCAAAAGTTTTCTCTGCCACATCACAGACGGGAGACTGAATTTTATGCACAGAGCACGGAGTAGACTTCTGGACTAGCACTGAGGCATTATCAGAAGTTTTGTCTGCCACGTCACAGACGGGAGATAGAGTTTTATGCGCGGGGCACGAAGGTTGCGCAGCTACAACCTGGTTGGTCGGAGAAACCGGAGAGTCGGCAGGAATGGTAGGGGATGTCCTGGGCATCCAAACCTTATACAGTTTCCTGTTGTCTTGAACAAAGAGAGAGAGAGTGAGAGCTACCCCCTGCTCGAAGCATATCTTCGTAGGCAGATTGGTCGAGCTGGACGACCAAGGTCTTCTTCCTTGATTCTACTGATACTGCATCGTGTTGAGCAATTGCTTTCTCGTCAGATGAGAAAGAGTTCCCCAGCAGAGTCGCCATCTTGTGTTTGATAATAAACGGAAGAAATAAAACTAGGTTTATACAAAACCCTTTCTTAGGTTTACAAACAAGAAGTACTATTAATCCTATACGAGGATGTTAAGTACAAATTTTAATCTGGGTAAATATTGCTATAGGAGTCTGATATGCAGTCGATCACTTTGTCCCTAGGACCACACGATGATGAAGAAGTGCCGTAGAAGAAGGAGATGCTTCAAAGATTGCAAGAGGGAGTGGATACTTTATGCCAAAATCGTTGATCAATACTTTCTGTCTGAGCTCTTCTCTCTCAGTTCTTCGATTTCTTTTAGCTCTTTATGATCTTGGAATTTTTGACCTTTCGACCTCTATTCCCTCAAAATTTTTGACCCTGGACCTCTGTCAATAGAGGTCTCTATTTATAGGATTTTAGTGACAGTAACCGTCCAGTCGACGTAAAAGCCGGACAGTGGAGAGTGTGACACTTTTTACGCGACGGTTATAATAACTGCCACCCACGTATAGATGATCTTCTTATTAAGCATGTGACGCGTATCCCATGATGAGAAAATGTGTATAACTGCTGCGAAGATCACGGCATACGAGCCACGTAGGTAACTGCCCCTCGCGTAGAAAAGGTTGGCGTAGAAGCCAATAACTGTCACCATGGCGTAGAAGCCAAATAGTTGTCAGGTTGGCGTAGAAGCCAAATAGGCGTAGAAGCCTGATAATGTATGGATAGGTAGCTAGCGTGAAAGATAGCTGTTCCTCCTTCTTTGACTGAGGCCTTGAGCGTATTCTGGACAAAATAGCCTTATCATGCACAAATGCAAATATAGCCTGAGTTGGCGTATTTCAAGGAGATAGCGTACAGCGTGCTCCTTATAGCTGAAAGTAGCCCGGTGGCGTATTCCAAGGAGATAGCGTACAGCGTGCTCCTATAGCTAAAAATAGCCTGATGACGTAATGTGCAGGGGTGATGATGTAGACGTATTAGCCGTAATTATGACTTGCCCAGTCTTTAGAGATATAACCCAATATCGTGCATTTAATGTAGAGATCTGCCACCATTCTGAGCATTAAATGTAGAGACGTGCCTTGAGCTCTGTACGAAGATCTGCCACCATTCTGAGCATTAAATGCAGAGACGTGCCTCGAGCTCTGTACGAAGAGCAGCTTTTGATGTAGCAGTTCGTTTTGTCTTCTGCTGAGCGTAAAATCTTACATCTGCTTGTGTAAAACTAGGCAGCGTATTCTCTTGTATGCGTAAAAGCACTTTGTATCAGGGAACCGTCACTAAACGATGGTTTGGGTCTCTGTGCCGCACCATCATTACAGTCGTCGTCTGGATAGTCATGTAGTACTTTTTGTCAGGAGTTAGGTTCACTGCATGATCTGACAGGTCCATTCAAGGAATACGAAGCGTTCCTCGTACACTTCTATGCTGCATTAAAAGCGGATGAGTTTTATGCCATAGAGGCGGTATAATACCATTTTTACGCTGAAGCGGCCTGGAAATACTGCATTACGCGGACTGTCCTTGAGCTTATATTTTACGCTGGACTGTCCTTGAGCTTATATT
Organism: Iris macrosiphon; assembly: GCA_036927795.1. Classification (NCBI taxonomy): domain Eukaryota; kingdom Viridiplantae; phylum Streptophyta; class Magnoliopsida; order Asparagales; family Iridaceae; genus Iris; species Iris macrosiphon. The sequence continues at coordinate 126,787,876 of JAYESA010000006.1, read as the reverse complement.
TTATGCTGTACTAGCGACAAAGCTGTGTTGTACGCCGATGGCTCTGAAGTCATATTTTACGCAGCCCATCACTAAAATACTGCGTATAACTCTACAGCGTATTTTTCATTCTTCTACACACGTGCCATGCCACTCTCAAAATATGTTGTGAGGGTGTCTTACATCGACATACCACACGTACTTATAGGAACTTATATGTGTTTGGTTACTCGTAGTCCTATATGTACGTAGGAACGTATCGATGTCGCAAAACTTGCACCATTGCTATCATATTCATCTAACATGCATGAAATCTCTTAATCATGTATTTTAACATCATTTATTAATAAATTTTAATCATAATTAATATTATAAAATTATTTCTAAATAATTAAAAATAACCAAACATCGGCATTGCATGTCATTATTTGATTCGGACGACAACTAGTCATTCTAACCAACTTTGGCACGTAGCCTTGACATACAACCTCTACGTTGGCATACAAATATAATTAAATAATAAATATATACATTAAATATTCTAGAATTATTATAAATTAATTTTTGGAATTTATTTACTTCAGTAAAATATAACAATTATCAAAGAACTATAACTAGTCTTGATGCGACGTGTCCGTATCAAGGTTGTTCATTGGTTTGGGATAGTTTTTGTACGTAAAAATATAGATCTAATGCATAAAACTAATTCTAAATATCATCTATCATTAATATTAATTTACACAAGGTTTTATTCATGAAAAAATAGGGAAAGAAATAAAGTTGTAAAACTTACGCGATTGGGCTTACGACGGGGACCTTTTTCGCGACTACGGCCAAACGGAGTAACAAACGAACTCCAAACCTCATGAAACTTGACGAGAATCTTGGAGAATTTAAGTATAATTTAAATCTAGGATTTTTTTAGTGTTTTTTATGCTGTAGAGGGGTCTGAACTGCTGCTGCAACCAGCAACCAATATTTGACCAAAAATGGGTTTGGTTGAGGTTTTTGTGGAGTCGTGGCCTGTGGGGAAGGAGAGAGGAAGAGGGAAAGAAGTAGAAGAGGGAAAGAACATGAGAAAGGATTTTTTTTGTGAGGGAGAGAAAAAGGGGGGTCGAACCTAATAATTAGGTTTAAGTGTTGGGGAGTTGATAAATATATGTTGTTTAAATAGGTGGGTGGTTAGGATTTGATTTAATATTTAAAAATATGTGGGTAGGATTTTGTGGAGTCTTAATATGGTAAAGGGCTGAAATTAAAATTAGAGAATTTTCACAAAAATATTCACTTAGGATTTGGTTTGATCCAAAGATAGGAATATGCAACAAACTAGGAGTTTCCTAATTTAAAAATGTGGAATTTAAATCTTTAATTGATTTGTTCAGATTTTGTGGATATATTTTATATGTGGGATGCATTGAGGAATAGGAAAAAGGTGTGGGGTTTGTTTATTAGGATTGAGATTTGGTTGGTTAGAATCTTGGGTAGTTAGGTAGTTAGGCTAACTATGATGACACATTCTATAAATAGAAATTCTATAATTAGAAACAAATTAATATAAATATTATATATATATATATATATATATATATATATATATATATATATATATATATATATATATATATATATATATATGGGGGTATTTGGGTGCACTACATGCCTACATGTGTTTGGGTTTGGTTTGGGTCAAGTTCAAGTCAAAATGAAGCAGTTTTGCGGTAATCGTGGTTCTAAATATTTGTAATAGTTTTGGAGCATAGGGGAGATCAAACAAATGCAACATCCATGTCCCAAATATATTAGGTACAATCAAGATTAGTAAGATGAATTTTTTTGGAAGAAAAAATGTTGTGCATTGCTCCAAATATCTAAGCCATGGCAAAGTATCATATATAAAAAACAGATTTTATAAATTAATTTATTAAAATATTTAATAAATAAAATAAAATAAATTTAAAAGTACCAAATTATTCCTATTCCAAAATTATGGGGACTTACATTCTACAGACCCTAAAAGAATTGTGTCCTCGCAATTTAAGATTTTCACTAATATACTTTTTTTTTCAATGGGGTCAAATCCTTTATTGTGATTTTGCAAAGTCCTCAATATTAACTTTATTTTCTATACTTAAAATAAAATTTTAAGTTCTCAAATTTAACCCCTTCAAGAATTAAACTACTCAAATTTAAATTAAATTAAATTCTCACTTTTAAAATTATCATTCTTCAACTCGATCCAATTTCTTTATCTCTTCAACAATTAATCTATGAGATTCCAAGTCTTCAACATTTTCAAAACTTGAGTTTAATTTCCATCTTCAAAATAATTTTTTTTAAATACATTTTACATCGACATCTTGTAGTCCAAGGACTATAATGTAAATCTTCTAAAAAATTTCAAAATTATAAATTAATAACTCAATACTCAAAATTTTAAATCCAATCCTCAAAATTCTATCTTCCTAATTTAAATTCCAAAGATTTACTCTTCTAGAGTAAGACCCTTCAAATCAAAAAAAAAAAAGTAGAATATCATGATATTTCCAAAAATTAATATTTCACTATTACAACATAATACCTTTTAAATTTTATCCTCAAAGTTGTCAAAGTTCAAAATTTTAAATTCAATTCTTAAGATAGTCTTCTCCTCAAACCCTCCAATTTTTAATTTTTTTTTTGAATCCATAATACCTATACTTAATCAATTTATCCTCTATCATAAAACCTAGCAATCATAAATCTACCCAAAAAAAAAAATTGGTATATGGCATATCTAATCCAAGTCAATCTCTTAAGATCAAATCAAATTCTTAAAATTTATAATTTTTAATACATCTTGATCTCCTCAAAATCTCAAAATTTAATTTAATTCCATCTATTCTTAAAATTTGAATCAAATTACAAACATTAAAATATTATCATTTATAATTTGAATTCCAAAATTTGTTCTATCAAACTTACTCCTTCATTTTTTTTCCCAATTACTAAGACGATAATAGTTAACTTTAAAAAATTATCAAATTTGAATTCACCAACTATCATGTCCCAAAATCCTCCAATTTAAAGTCCAATTTCAATCTTATTATGATCTCCTCATCCTTCTTTAAAATTTTAAATTTTAATTAACACAATAATCAATTCTCTTTATTTGTAACTGACAAAAATCTTTCGAGGGCTGCTAGACATCTTCAATCCAACCAATCTATCTTTCATTTAACCTCAAAATCTAAATATTTGAATTCAATCCTCCAAAAAAAATTTTTAATTCACATCTAGTTAAATTTCTCTATTATTAATAAATTGATTATCTTAAGCAAATTCAACATTATCATAGTCCAATATTCATTCAATTTTTTTTTAAATCACATAGAAGTTTAAGCCTTAAAGCACATGATTAAGATTTTTGATTATTTAGAAATAATTTTATAATATTAATTATGATTAAAATTTATTAATAAATGATGTTAAAATATATGATTAAGAGATTTCATGCATGTTAAAGCACAAGAATTTTACAATTCTCATCTTCATCAATTGTATAACCTCTAAACCAAATTTACTAGTCGAGAAGCCTACGCACATTAGATCAAACTATCTCATCAAAACACAATATTATACCCTCACATAAAATGACTCACATTCGTCCAAAAGGTTTATCTAATAGTAACACATCACTTCTAATCTATGTCAATTGATAGAGTCCTTCTTATTTTAGGTTCCTACTGCTATTGTCAATTCTCATGTCTTTAATCTATTATAACTCTAATATCTAGAAATCATCTACCATAATCTTTTCTACTCAAGTACCCCTCTTCTTACCAATATTTTACCAAATATGTCTTCTTCGTCTTGACGAGAATCTTTTAAAAAATTATCGCGCACGAGTGTTCATCTCTCTAAGATAGGAAAAGATGAGAATCAATGAATAAGAGTTCAAAGGAAGTATGAATGAATATAATTTTGAGGTTCAAGGACAAAATTAGAATTCAAAGAAAGTTCCAATAGCAATTGTGGATTGAGATCCTACCAAACTTATCCTAACGCAGGCACGTTCGGTACAGTAACGCAAATGAAATGATTTAATCAGGACCTGTATGGGCCACCACAAAAACATGTAATACCCCAGTCCCAAAATACGTAGGACTAGGATTACGTAACATGCCAGCTACATATTCTACCAGACTCTGGTCCGACTCGAATACGTATAAGTTGTATTATAATGGTCACTATCTAGATAATTCAGTAAATATAAATATCTATGTCTCAATCCATAATGAACATAATACAACAAGAATGAGCTACATGTGCTAAATTCGGTCGCCTAGTAACACACAAGCTCGAATAGACTCGAGAAAGAAATATAAGTCTAAAAAAACTAGGCTACATCAGCAAATGAATCAATAATATAAATGAATAACATAACTCTGGTAGAAATAATATAAGTACCAGGTACCAATGCCACATGGTAAAGCAACCAAAATTAGCAACTTTAGGCAGGCTCCACAACGATCTATGCTGCAAAACTGGCAAGGGAGTAGGTCCTCAGAGGGACGTAACAAGGTACAAGAAACATTATGACAAAGTAAAATAGTATAATACCACATACTCAAGGATAAACTACTATAACCATATAAGTGATATGCACATGAGAACATCACTCGTACTCAGGCTGAAACTATAACATGCTCTGTGTCGGGGAGCCCATAGCAGCAAGTAATATCTCGTACGACCAGTAAATGTGCCAAAGATCTGGGACAGAGTCTAAGGCATCTCTAGTAACATTATATATATATATATATATATATATATATATATATATATATAAACATAATCAGCCTGTAGTATAGTGTGTCTTTCCCCACCCAATGTAACCTCACGTTTCATGTCAACGTCGACTTATGTCCATAACACGTAAGATCATGATCTCTAGCTAGTACAATGAGTCATAATGATATATGTATATAATATGTAAGTCTCATAACACGAGTCCTGTAATCCTATACAGAATCACCATGAATACCTTAAGAAGGATTATGTCACATAAAATAGTGTCAAGTGTCCTACGGTCTGACGTGCAAGGATACAAGCACATAAAATGGGATTGTGGTATTAACTCTCTAAGTGACGTTACTCGACTCCGCGTATGGCGTCGATACCCGAATATTATTTGGACGCTAAGCAAAGTCTCACGGCCTTAGGGTAAACACACACATCAACCATATCAAATAACTATAATAACTACATAAGATAATTAAGGCAATGAATTGTGATACATCGTGGCAAGGTACACTTGCCTGTTGTCTGTGTCTGCGATACTGTCTGTCCAACGTCCTCTGTTGGAAGAGTAGCAGATCCAAGATGCCCTATTAAATATACTCTAATCAATAACCATACACGCTAACTACTCTAGGACAACACGAAAGATCGTTACACAACCTCAACTTTCAGTTGACGTTCTTGTCCAACAATTAATAAGTTGCGTAGCATTGAACAATGTGCCAAGATACATGTGCCATGTCACTCCCAAAATATGTTATGAGGGTGTCTTACATCGACATAACACTCATACTTATAGGAACTTACATGTGTTTGGCTACAAGTAGTCCTATATGTATGTAGGAACGTATCGATGTCGCAAAACTTGCACCATTGCTATATATTCATCTAACATGCATGGAACCTCTTAATCATGTATTTTAACATCATTTATTACTGAATTAATCATAATTAATATTCTAAAATTATTTATAAATAATCAAAAATAATCAAAAATAATAAAATATCGGCATTGCATGCCATTATTTGCTTTGGACGACAAATAGTCATTCTAACCAACTTTGTCATGTAGCCTTGACATACAACCTCCATATTGGTATTCAAGTATGATAAAATAATAAATTAATATATTAAATATTCTAAAATTAATATACATTAATTTATGGAATTAATTTACTTCAGTAAAATATAACAACTATCAAAGAACTATAACTAGTCTTGATGCGACGTGTCCGTGTCAAGGTTGTTCATGGTTTGGGGTAGTTTTTGTACGTAAAAATATAGATATAATACATGAAACTAATTATAAACATCATTTATCATTAATATAAATTTACAAAAGGTTTTATTCATGAAAAAATAGAAAAAAAATAAAGTTGGAAAACTTACGCCATTGTGATTACGGCGGAGACCTTTTTTGCGACTACAGCCAAACGTAGTACCAAACGAACTCCAAACCTCACTAAACTTGACAAGAATCTTGGAAACTTCAAGTATGATTTAAATTAGAATTTTTAGGGGTTTTTCTCTGCTGTGGAGGTGTCTGAACTGTTGCTGCAACTAGCAGCCAATATTTGGCCAAAAAGGTATTCGGTTGGAGTTTTTGTGGAGTTGTGGCCTGTGGGGAAGGAGAGAGGAAGAGGAAAAGAAGTAGAAGAGGGAGATAACATGAGGAATTGTTTTTTTCATGAGGGAGAGAAAAAGGGGGCCGAACCTAATAATTAGGTTTAAGTGTTGGGGAGTTGATAAATATATGTTGTTTAAATAGGTGGGTGGTTATGATTTGATTTAATATTTAAAAATATATGGGTAGGATTTTGTGGAGTCTTAATATGGTAAGGGGATAAAATTTAAATTAGAATATTGTCACAAAAATATTCACTTAGAATTTGGTTTGATCCAAAGATAGGAATATGCAACAAACTAGGGGTTTCCTAATTTGGAAATATGGGATTTAAATCTTTAATTGATTTGTTCATATTTTATGGATATATTTTATATGTTGGATGTGTTTTAGAATAGAAAAAATTTGTGGGGGTTGTTTGTTAGGATTGTTGTTTGGTTGGTTAGGATCTTGGATAGTTAGGTAGTTAGGCCAACTATAACACCTATGGCACCTATGGCACCTATGGCACTTTCTATAAATAAAAATAAATTAATTTAAATTTTATATATATATATATATATATATATATATATATATATACATGGGGGTATTTGGGTTCACTACATGCCTACATATGTTTGGGTCAAGTTCTAGTCAAAAGGAAGCAGTTTTACAGTAACCGTGGTTGTAGATGTTTGTCAATATTTTTGGAGCATAGGAGAGAGAAAAAAAATGCAACATCCATGTCCCAAATATATTAGGTACAATCAAGATTAGTAATATAATTTTTTTTGGAAAGAAAAATGTTGTGCATTGCTCCAAATATCCAAGTCATGGCATAGTGTCATATATAAAAAGAGAATTTTATAAATTAATAGTTTAAAATATTAAATTAAATTAAATTAATTTAAATATACCAAATTACCCATATTCCAAAATGAGGGGGCTTACAAGTATTGATAGTTTTTATCCTCCAGTATTTTCGATGGAGACCTTGAGAAGTGTATACGAACCAAAAATGGAACCATTTCTAGTTCCCTATAAGATCCAAGCTCCTTTGGTTAGAGAAGAAATTAGAGTACCAGATATAAGACGTAAAGACGGAAGTCAATAAAAGAATCACATTAAATCTCTGAATTCATCAACAAAAAATTTTCGTTGCAGTAATTGTGGTACGATAGGAGACAACCGAAGAAGATGTACAAGTCAACTGAGAGAGTAAAGTAGAATTGTTCAATACAAACTTAAAAATATTGTACTAATGAGTTTGATAATAAAAGTTGGAGATATGAATAGTTGACAAAGATTTTAATAATGAAATTTAACAAATATTGCAATTAAACATTATTATAAATCATGTTTCTAAACAAGAATATTGCAATCAAACATTCATCTACTTATCCTTCTCCTCATCATCCTCATCCTCCTCCTCGTCATCCAAATCCTCCTCAGCCTCATTCTTATCTTGCTGAGTCTGGGTAGGCAGCGGTGCTAATGGAGTCAAAAAAAATTGTGTGAATACTTGATAGCTTTCATCTCCAGCGTACTGGTGACTAGGGCCCGTTCAATATACTGTTGACTAGGGCCCGTTCCAGCATACTGCTAACTAAGGCCCGTTCCAGCATAGTATTGGAGAATGTCACCATCGTACTATTGACTAGGGTCCGCTCCAGCATAGTATTGGAGAATGTCTCCAGCGTGTTGCTGACTAGGACCCGCTCCAGCATATTATTGGAAAATGTATTTATCGTACTGGTAACTAGGGCCCGCTCCAGCATAGTATTGGGGAATGTCCCTAACGTACTGCTGACTAGGACCCGCTCCAATAGAGTATTGGGGAATGCCCCTAGCGTATTGCTGACTAGGGCCAGCTCCAGCAGAGTATTGGGGAATGCCCATTTCGGCGTACTGTCGACCAGCGCCCTCTGCACCATCCCTTCTACGATGACGTGAGTGTCTTTGTGGTAAAATACCGGTGGATAATCTGGTGGAAGACGTGATAGTATTAGAGGCATTTCAGGTTCCCGTCCAATATCGAGATGATCAACACGAGTCACAAGTTCCCGCGTAAGCACTCGACTTTGTTAGGGGAGATTTCTCTCGGGTTGTTGTAAATATTGTTGGTATGCACCACTCTGATATATAAAACTTATAAAAAAAAATTTATGATATTTATGTATATGTAATTTTGAATGTGTAATGAAGTCATACCAAATCATGCATGCCATCGACAAAAGCACATAAAGTAGAATCATCTACGGATCTATTCTTGAACCTTTGTTCCTCAAATTTGTAAACTCGGTTGCTCATATGAGGGCATCTCCACCATTGCCTATAATTAAAGTTACCAATGTCAGGATAATGTAAACAAAATTTTAGCAAACTATTTATACTAAATTAATCCGAATAATGAGTAACTTAGAACTTATATTCCTCAGCAGATCTTAGTATATTATTCTCAAATCGATTATTCCAATCAACAACGAGACCAAGGATTCTATTTCTTGCTTGTGCTGGATCATAACCAACAGTCGGTGGATCATTAGAAATTACTTGACTCATCCTGAATTGTCGAAGTACACGGTCTGTTGGATGATACATGGTGACCCGGTCATATATATGTAGAAGCATGAAAAATATGCTGTAGAGTTATAGGCAGCATTTTAGTGCTGGGCTGCGTAAAATATGACTTAAAAGCCATCGGCGTACAACAGAGCTTTGTCGCTAGCACAGCGTAAAATATAAGCTCAAGGACAGTCCGCGTAATGCAGTATTTCCAGGCCGCTTCGTCGTAAAAAGGATATTATACCGCCTTTATGGCGTAAAACTCATCCGCTTTTAATGCAGCATGGAAGTGTACGAGGAACGCTTCATATTCCTTAAATGAATCTGTTAGATCATGCAATGAACCTGACGTCTGACTCCTGACAACGAGTACTGCACAGCTATCCAGACGACGGCTGTAATGATGGTGCGGCACAGAGACCCAAACCGTCGTTTAGTGACGTTTCCCTGATACAAAGTGCTTTTGCGCATACAAGGGAATACGCTGTCTAGTTTTACACAGGCAGATGTGAGCTTTTACGCTCAGCAGAAGACAAAATGAGCTGCTACGTCAAAAGCTGCTCTCCGTACAGAGCTCGAGGCACGTCTCTGCATTTAATGCTCAGAATGGTGGCAGATCTTCGAGACACGCCTCTGCATTTAATGCGCAGGATGAGGGCAGATCTCTGCATTTAATGCAAGAGATTTGATTATATCTCCAAAGACTGGGCAAGTCATAATTACGGCTAATACGTCTACATCATCACCCCTGCACATTACGCCACCAGGCTATTTTCAGCTATAAGGAGCACGCTGTACGCTATCTCCTTGAAATACACCAACTCAGGCTATGTTTGCATTTGCGCGTGATAAGGCTATTTTTATGCTCAAGGCCTCAGTCAAAGAAGGAGGAACAGCTATCTTTTACGCTAGCTACCTATCCATACAGCATCAGGCTTCTATGCCTATTTGGCTTCTACGCCAACCTGACAACTATTTGGCTTCTACGCCATGGTGACAGTTATTGGCTTCTACGCCAACCTTTTTTATGCGAGGGACAGTTACCTACGTGGCTCTCATGCCGTGATCTTCGCAGCAGTTATACGCATTTTCTCATCATGGGACACGCGTCACACGCTTATTCAGAAGATCATTTATACGTGGGTGGCAGTTATTATAACCGTCGCGTAAAAAGTGCCATACTCTCCACTGTCCGGCTTTTACGCCGACTGGACGGTTACTGTCACTAAAACCCTATAAATAGAGACCTCTATTGACAGAGTTCCAAGGTCGAAAGGTCAAAAATTGATTTTGAGAGAGAAGAATTCAGAGCTCAGATAGAGAGTAGTGATCGACGATTTTGGTATCAAGCATCCACTCCCTCTTGCAATCTTTGAAGCATCTCCTTCTTCTACGCACTTCTTCATCATCGTGTGGTCCAAGGGATAAAGTGATCGACTACAGATCAGACTCCAATAGCAATATTTACCCAGATTAAAATTTGTACTTAACATCCTCTTACAGGATTAATAGTACTTCTTCTTTGTAAACCTAAGAAAGGGTTTTGTACAAACCTAGTTTTATTTCTTCTGTTTATTATCAAACACAAGATGGGGACTCTGTTGGAGACGTCTTTCTCATCTGACGAGAAAGCAATTGCTCAACACGATGCAGTATCAATAGGATCAAAGAAGAAGACTTGGTCGTCCAGTTCGACCCGTCTGCCTACGAAGATATGCTTCAAGCAGGGGGTAGCTCTCACTCTCTCTCTGTTCAAGACAACAAGAAACTGCGTAAGGTTTGGATGCCCAGGACATCCCCTACCATTCCTGCCGACTCTCCGGTTTCTCCGAACAACCAGGTTGTAGCTGCGCAACCTTCGCGCTCCACGCGTAAAACTCTGTCTCCCGTCTGTGACGTGGCAGACAAAACTTCTAACAATGCCTCAGTGCTAGTCCAGAAGTCTACTCTGCGCTCCACGCATAAAACTCTGTCTCCCGTCTGTGACGTGACAGACAAAACTTCTGACAAAGCCTCAGTGCTAGTCCAGAAGTCTACTCCGCGCTCTGCGCGTAAAACTCTGTCTCCCGTCTGTGACGTGGCAAACAAGATTTCTGATAATGCCTTAGCGCCAAATCAGAAATTCCAATCGTGCTCCGTGGGTAAGAATGCATCTGCCCTCCGCGAAAAAGCAGATGGTCCCTGTAATCTACGCAAGGGAAAACAAGTGGCGGACTACTCAACTTCTCGGCCTTTACCCCAGCAAGAGAAAAATATGCCCGCTCTCAAGATTACACGAGAAGCGGATGGCCGATTGAGGGCTTCCTCAATTTTATGCCAGTCTGAGCAGAGCTCCAAATTACGCCAGGTTAAACCCCTCAGCGTAAAGAAAGCCCGATTTATGGAGAGACACACTCCTCGGGGATTATCTGCTACTCAGATGGTTAACCTGTTGTATACAGGTGGCAGGGAAAAAGTTATGGTTTCCAATATCCGCATGCCAACTGATGTAAACAAGAGGAACAAACCATCTTCTTCTTCTTCTTCTGTAAATCCTCCTGACTTGCGTGAATATCTGATCCAGAAATGCAAGGATAGGGGATCTTCCAGCATGTCTATTATGCCTCCTAGGGAGCACTGTTATAATAGTCATAGGATTGTAGTTAATTATTGTTGTTCTGAAGCAAAACAGTCAGTTTTTGACCGGTTGAACTACTCTCTGTCTTTCCAGGAAGAAGAGCCCGCACATGCATCAGTGAACATGGCTTCACACGTACCTAGAGAAAGGTCGAACTCAAGACGTCATCCCTCTAGAACTCTAAGCCAAAGAAGATTCGACAAACTCCTTAAGAACACTGAAGATGGGGTGTTTCAAAACACCAGTTCGAAGTCACGATAACCTGCTTCGTACTCTTCTGATTCTGATACTGGGGGTTGCCAGTTTCCAGAATCAGATGCTGAAAGTATAGAGTCATTCTCTACAGAGACCTATACTAACCCTTCAATGACATCCAGAGAAATGGAAGTCTATGCCATTGGAGATGAACGCGAAGAAGCTTCCCTATCAGGAAGCACTGAGAAACGTATCGCTGTGTTGGAGACATCTCTAAAAGAGATACAGTCCATGATGGAGAATATGCATCAGATGATGCTAACTCAACACACAGCTGCTATAGCTCAAGTATCGGTCCCTCCGACTCAGATACGTGTGGGGGTGGACTTACCATCAACCAAAACGAATCAGGAGCCTGCTCTAGATCAAGAGTCAACAGCTCCCCCACTTCCTAACTCGGAGAATGTACTGCCTACTGTTGGAGTTGTAGTACAACCGATTCCTCATCACTCCGTGGTCCCGCTACCAGCTGAAGATCCAATACAGGCAGTGCGGGAGTTGAAAGCCCAATTTGATGCCTTGAAGCACAAAGATCAGCTCAAGAAATTGGGAATCAACCAGCCGTACCCAGCTATCTGGGACGAGGTCCCTTTCCCTCCAAAATACAAACCACAGACTATGGCTTTGTTTGAGGGAAAGACATCACCGAGTCAGTACATGAACTAATTCAGTATGATGACGGTGTTATTGCGAGGGAATGATGCCCTCCTCACTCGGGTGTTCAAGGGCTGTCTCTCGGGAGTGGCTTATCAGTGGTACCGTAGTCTTGCGGACAACTGCATTACTTCCTTTGAAGATTTCAAGACTTTATTCTTCGCACGATTCTACGAAGGAGGAATGGACATATCTATGTCCTCTCTCATCGAAGTGAAGCAGAAGAAAAAAGAGAACGTTCGCACTTTCATCGAACATTTTTGTCAAGCTACTTTGCAAATGCCTCCCGGAGTTCCAGACTCGACATTGGTGGACATTTGTAAGAAGAACCTTCTTCCGGTGATCTTGGTGTTCATAGGTCCATATCAGTTCCATGATTGGCCCTCGTTCATCATCTCAGCGGTAGCCGCTGAGGATAACAGTCGGAAGGCGCGTGATAATGGGATTATGATATCTACCTCCGATAGAGGCAAAAGGTCATTTTCCAACAACGACCATCCCCGTGGTTCCAAAGGAAAAGAAGCTCTGGCGATCAATACGTCCTGGCCAAAGACTGCGGCAACCATACAGACGAAACCGGGGACTTCCAGGCCCATTGAAGTATACTCTTTCGACGACGACGATATTCCGAGCATATTCGAGTGTCTCGTCAAAAGCGGCAAGATTACCCTCTCTGAGGTGAAGCGGCCCAATAAAGTCGGTAGTACTAATAACCCCAAGTACTACATTTTCCATAGGTACATACATCACCCCACAAAGGCGTGTTATGTACTGAAGAGGAAGATCCAAGAGCTGATCGATGCTAAGGCCATCACTCTGCGCAACAGCGAGAAGACGGTCACAACCAACATGATCTCCCTACAATTTGGCAATCTACCTCCCCAAGAAGTTTCGGATGGTGTTGTACCTATTTTCCGGACAACGATGAATATCGTTAATCTTCCTCCAGCTAGAGGTCAAAATCATGACCTGGTACCACTAACTACCCAGCGAGGCGAGATTATGTGGGTTCATCCAGATCTGGTGTCAGAGATCGAGGAAGAGACTCAAGCTGCTAAGGCTAAGTCTAAGAAGAACTCGAAACGTAAACCATATGTCACTACCACATTCTGAAAACAGGGGTATTTTCAACTTTTTATAATTTTTAGTATTGTGGTATTTATATTAATTGATTTCTCAATATTGTATTTAAATTAAATAATTGCATGAGGTGTATTTAAATATATTAAATATATACTGTGTTCTCAACGTCTGAGCTGTAGACTTGACCTAGAGGCCACTAGACGAACACCTTATCGAATAGTGGGGATTATGTATTTAATTGTTTTATTTTAGAATTTATTTATTTGAGGTTGTATTTAATTACCGTAATTTATTTGATTGTTGCGCGTTGCCTTTGCTTCGACATTTGGAGCGCTACCCTGACTTTTGCCTTCCAACAAATTTCACAATCTTGCCCTAGACATGCCCGCCTTCCATTCTGCTATTTTTGTAACTCATAATTATGCTCTCTGTATATTATTTCTAGTCGCACAAAAATCATCGCGGACGTTATTTTAAAATTCTTATTTTTATCGTTATGCGTTCCAATCGAAATTGGGGACAATCTTGACCTATTTTTCGTGCGACCCAAATTAGGGTAATATTCTGTTCTGAGTCTTCTTCATTTATGCTATTGATAACCCAACCTGATTTTGGCCCCATGTCCCCCTAATTAATTTTAGAACACAGCTTGCATTTATTTCTAATTTAATTGGGGATATCATTTTGTCTGATCCCGTTAATCCTAAATTAGTCCCAATGCCTTTTTAATTAAACCCGTGCCTAACGCACCACACCCTCTCACCATAAAAATTCCTAAACACATTTTTCTCCACAAATTTTGTGTCATTTTATGTGTTTGTGCAATTTCCCAAATTTAAGGGACTAAGTTGCAATTATACAATTGTAGGTGTCATAACCCCATTGGCCAAGACCAAATGGAAAGGTTTTTATTTGTGGACCAAATTTCTTTTTCCCCACTCTACTTTACATGAAAACAATTTCCTTCATGAAAAATCCTAGCCACTCATTTGAAATTGGACCATCACCACCCTTCATCCACATCTCACCCCTCCCTATTTAATGTCACATCAAGCCCTAATCCCCAAAAATTCAACCTAGGGAATCCCCTAAGCTTCCCCAAACCGTAGCCTCCTCCCTCCTCCAATTATTTCTTCATGCAAAGAAACTCCTCCCTCCATTCTTCTTCTTCTTCTTCTTCTTCTTCTTCTTCTTCTTCTACTTCTAACCCACTGCTTTTATGATAGAGTGATACTCGGTTTGGGGGGAAGAAACCCATTCCCAGCCCTAACCGTTTTCCCGTGTGAAACAAGAAGCGCTCTTCTGCTTGTAACCGTCGAGCTCGGCCATGGCGGAGAGTTCCCTTCGTCGGTGATGTACTTCCGGTGACTAGCGGCGGTGCTTCACCGGGAATCAGCCACGAACCACCGCAGCATCAGCTCTCATTCGAGTTCGTCGGCGGTAACGAGCGGTAAATCGACGATGACTCCGATCGACGATCGTGATTTCGAAGTCGACGAGCCGACGACCGCTGGGCATCAACGCCAGCACAGCTCTTGCCACGGAACAACTTCGTCTTTGCTTGATCGGTTCCGATCGAATGTCCGCTCGCAGTCCGCCGAGCGCCGTCGAGGGAGTTCATCTTCTCCAACGCCGGTTAAGGAAATTCAAAATCTACTAATAACACCTCTGCATCTGCCTTGACTGCAAGGTGTTCGATACTAGTTTCCAGAGGAGCTCTGATACCTCCTCCGCCTAGCTCGACGGTGGCTCACTATTGATCGCTGCCGCGATAATTCAAATCGCTGGTCATCCTCGGAAATTGACAACGAACGACAGTTTTCGTCGGCCACTTCATCTTCTCCGGTGTTCACCTTCCATCGAGCTTCGCTCATAGTGATCTAGTCTCACCGGCACACCTTGCAGCGATCATTTTTCTCCAGTCCGCGATACTCGAATATTTGTGTTCGTCTTCTTTGAGCAATTTCAAGACTGATCTAGTGGACGAACATCTCTGAACCAGTCGGTTACTGGTGTCCACAAACTGAACTCAGACACGCCGTAATGGTGGACTTAGCACAATCTTCACCATCACCATTGTATCACGACCACCACCTCTGTAAGTTTCTTCTCCTCTTCTCCCTCTTCCTTCTTCCTTTGTGTATGTATATGTATATAAGAGTATTTATTTAATTAATGTTTAATACGTGAATATGTATAGTATATAAATACATTAGTAATGCATATTTTTAATATATGTACATGCATATTATTTATTTAATTAAATGTTAAACATGTATAAGCATAGTATATATATACTTAATATATATTTCTATATATAAATTGGTATATGTATATATGCATTTGTATATACACCTAGTATGTTTTTAAATTGGTACCCAGATTTTTTAACTAATATATTATACATGAATTAAATGGTATATATATATTGTATATGTATTTATTTTGGTATATTTCATATAGAATACATGTAATAAAATGCGTATTTTGGTATAAATGTATAAATAGGTAAATATGTATTTTGGTAATTGGTATATATATATGTGTACACATATATATCTATAAAAATATAGTGTAATTTCTCTAATTGTATATAGTATACGTACTATTTTGGTATACGTACAAACATATATATGTATGTATTTTTGGTATAATTATATATTGGTAAAGTATATATAAACACGTATTTGGTATATGTATTGATTGGTATGGTATAATGTACATATTTAATAGGTGTACATTATTCAATATGATGAGTATAAATATATATATATTGTAAGTATTAATGATAATTAATAATATGTGTATTTATATACGTATCCCTACTAGATGACCCTAATCGACTAGTGCCCTGCCTGGCATAGCCCCTGAGTTAGTATTTTATTTGTGTGATTAGTATAGCATCTGATGCAAATGTGATATTGTGATATGTTTATAGGACTGTTGGTTTACCCAGGGGATACTCTGGAACACGACATCAATAATTACCAGCTAAGGACCCAAGGAGAGTACATTCTCTGATTAGTTTCTAATTTATGATATCTTTTATGTTCACTGTATCTAGTATAAATATCCATGTTCCTGACACGTTGGTTACACGGATTGGTATACACGGATCTCGTCATGAGATGTTATTCCTTATTCATGGTGTAGCTTGTACAAGACTTGTTTCCTTGTTATCTTGTGCATATACAGACACTGATTTCTGGGGAGATTTGCTACCTTCCTAGGGAATCCCGTGCCATAGCGTACCATGATTGGATCTACTATACCAGTCGGGGGTGGGGAGTATTTTAGTGTAGATATGTGATCATACCCAACTTTTCATGCATCATAGCTCACCCTACATCTCACGTCGGGTGCGGCCTGACCATCTCCATGCTTCATAGCTATTACGTGTGATTAGCCTGACCTCTACATGCATCATAGCTAACCAACGGTTAGCCTGACCTTCGTGAATCATAGCTAATCACATGTAACCAGCCTGATCAAGTTCCCAAGCGGATCACATGTTAAAGCTAGTACTCAAACACTTAGTCATAGGTTTCTTGCTCATGGACATATTGTTTCTTTTCCTGCAGTTACTTACAATATTTCCAGTATTTCTTTCATTGTACATTTCTCGTACCTATACATGCATCTGGTATATTTCCATCTAGAACTGCTACATAGTTTATGTCATTTATATAGAACTGCTATTTAGAGATGTACTTTGCTCCTTCCTGACTGGAAAATATTTTTCCAGACTGTGACCTTAGTAGACTGGGTTCCGATACACTTGGGGATTGGAAGTTAATGATTGCAGGTATGATTATTTTGTCGTTAGACTTGTCTTGTATTTCTTGTTTGCCTTGATATCTCATCGTGCTTTAGTTTATGTGATTGAGTATTTCTAGCATTATTTTGTGATATCCACGTCTCCTTATGGAGTTGGGTATTCACGTGAGTTTGATTAGATAGTTACATGACCTAGACAGCGTTCTACCGCCGATGCTGCGGCGTAGGCTGGACGTACCCACGCACTCGTGCCCTAAACCGGGTGCGGGTCGTGACATATTTTATTGGTGGCCCATGCAGGTCAGACTTCGCAAGTTGTGCGATGTCGTGGTAGTATGACGTCTTCGTTGTACTTCTGCGTGCCTGCTATAGGACATAGGACATAGGATACTAGGATGAGAGAGGATACTCAATCACAAATTATTTGAGAGATTCCTGGGACGACCCTTGAGAATCTCATTATAAATTCTAATTTAAATCCTTCCCCCTTGTTCCCGTCTGCTCTCGCTTGTTGTTATTGAACTTGATCCTTATTGAACAGTTATTAAATTAAAATCCTGGTATCATTGTCGAGTTTGATTCTTGTTGATCAGTTGTTAAAATTTAATTTCTTGGTATCGTTGTTGAGTTGATTTCATATCGAGATAAATTTTACGGGCTAAAATTTACGGTATCATCTGATGACATATGTTGATGAGGACAGTGAGAAAGGTAAAACGTCTACTTTGGTTATAGACCCTAGAGTTTATCGCAGCCATATTAGCTGTGGTAACGAGAACGTAGGAACCTGACTTGGATTTACATACTATAGTTATGAAACTTAGAGTCTTTCGCAGCCATACCGGTTGGCGTGGCAAAGATTCTAGATGACGTGATTATAGAGTTGCATACCTTAGTTACGGAACCTGTCGTTTATCGCGTCTATGCTTACTGGCGTGGCGAGGATTCTGAGTGTCATGATTTCGGATAGACGTGTATGATTATCAGGTTGTATCTTAAATTGGTTCTTAAAATATCATCTCAAGACTTATCTATTTCTGTTATTCCAGGACTTTGTTCCATCGCTTCTTTTCTTTACTAGCAGTAAAGATACCTTCTGTCCTCAATCCAATTCCTTTTGAGCTTCTATTCCTTGAGGGTTCCTTGTTAAGTATGATAAATAGTGACTTGTAATTATGTCTGTGTCTTGAGTATTAGTATTGACTGAGTGTGACTTGTGAGTTTGTAAGTATTTCCTAGTTGGACATGTGAGCAGTAGGATTTAATCTAGAGATACCCATAGCATAGTACCTTGTAGCAATAGTTCTATGATAGGTGTTATTATAATTAGTATTGGTATTATAGAAAGAGGAGTAAGAGTATCAGTAATAGTTCTCAGAGTTAGTATCAGAGCCAACATACCCGCCCTGGATAATCATGATTATGCAATTGGATGATCTACGTGAACAATTGAGTATCCAGGAATTGTGTTAAGGATTTATGGAGCATGATGTTCAATTTGATGATTGATATCGGGTGTGTTAAAGGTAAGGAATTGTATATGCATAAAAGAGTTAATGGGCTGTCATAAGTAGAGAAATATCGGAATAGGTAATGAAGATGGTGAAGCGTATCACGGATTAGTTTAATAGGCTTTAAAGGATTAAAGGAAATACATATACAACCATCGAGATGAGGAACCATATACTTGCCCATGAGAATAAGAAATATGAGTGTTATAAAAGGTACAGCTAAGCATGAGTTCTAATGAGCTTGATGAGATGATGCATTAATGAAGCTAGTGATATAATACCAAGAGTGCTAATGATTCTATATCGAAGATTAGTCGAGAATGATGTTAATAACAGTAAGCACTCGGTGTGATGATAATTAGACGATATACCAGTTGACATAAATTAAAATCATGAAAGAAAACACAGTTGATGATAACTTGAGTTATAAATTAAAAGGTGGAATAAAATTTTATTTTTAGAATAATTGAGGAGTTGAGATTACGTCATTAAATTTTGAGGATTTTAAATATGAATTCAATAAACATAGTTAAGGCTACACAGATTTTTGGAGTAATTAAAATTTATTTCGATGTTGAGTATCTGATTTTGAGGAAGTATATACATTTTACTTTAAAGTTGTTCGAGAAGTTAAACCTTGACGATTATTTGAGGATTAATTTTATGGTAGATGAGAGATATGAATATTAATATATGAGTGGATGATATACATGTGTAAGGATCTGGTGATTGAGCATGATCGAGATGGCACCGCAGACTGACTTGGGTGTCCATCTAAAATTGTATTGGAAAGAGCAGTATTTAGTATGGTGTTGCACTTGACGTATATTGAGTGATAAGAACGACTAGTATGAACAATTATAGTAGGAACGGGAACTGTCAGAGGGTATGGTACTAAAGAGATAGAGGTATCAACTTGGATGCATTATTGAATCATGGTTATATTAGAGATTCTTGGCATCAGATTTTGGTATTAATAAACAGGTGTGTGCAATACAGATATATTCATGGATCTTGTGGATTAATGATTAGTTGAGATGGGTACCAGTGTACAGGAATAGGAAATTAGTTAGTGAATGTGCTAGAGTTAAGTGTTTGATAGCAGATACCGCAAGTAATATGTTAACAGGTTCTTTCTTCCCCTCCTAATGATTCCTTCTTCCATCTTTCGATTGATTGTTTTTCCTAATACTGTAGCTCGTATTCATGATTTTCTTGTTAAAATATAACTAGTAGTACACCTTAACAGAGACTGAAATACCATGACCAAAGATACATGACCTATTTTTTTCTTAAATTGCATGGCTGTAGGTAGAGTTTTCTTAAACCATGATCATTAGGGTTTTGACCATAGCAAGGATCTATGACAAGGTTATGACTGACAAAAACGGACAAGATGATTAAATTTGTGGACAAGCATTAATCTAAATAAAGAGTTAATGAGTAATATAACAAAATTGATGGATCCTTGATATTTACGAAGATCGAGGTATGATTGAAATTGAGGATAAACATTAATTTAAATAAAGGATTAAAATTTTCATATGGCAGAATTGATGATTTATTAATTTCAGGAAGGTTGGCTATGATATAATTTATCATTGAAAATTTAAGAAAAATTTGGGAAAAATTATCATTATATATATTTGATTGCAAGATAGTAAATTAAATTTTTATATTGCGGACGTTACATTTGAAGGATCCATAAGTGTCACATTATTAAGTATTTTGAGGAAAAAAAAACAAAAAAAAAAACTGAAGAATCAGATCATTGATGGATTATTGTTGGGATTCAGACTCTTTGGTACGAGAATCGATACATTGATTGAAATTCAATTTGAGGAACAGATATCAAATTCCGAGTATTTAATTTTTAATTTAAATTCGTGGGAATTGTGAGGAAATGGAAACTGGTTTTTATTTTTCGAGGATATTGCAGGGATACAGTAATTTCAGAATTTCGAGATGGTGAAATGGCAAGGTGGGTTACTACCTGATTTTGTGATTGATGAATTTAACTATTGATGAGAAATAAAATAATGAATAAACACTACTATGAGGACTTTAAATTTCGAGGACGAAATTCTTTTAAGGAGGGTAGACTTGTCACTACCACATTCTGAAAACAGGGGTATTTTTGACTTTTTATAATTTTTAGTATTGTGGTATTTATATTAATTGATTTCTCAATATTGTATTTAAATTAAATAATTGCATGAGGTGTATTTAAATATATTAAATATATACTGTGTTCTCAACGTCTGAGCTGTAGACTTGACCTAGAGGCCACTAGACGAACACCTTATCGAATAGTGGGGATTATGTATTTAATTGTTTTATTTTAGAATTTATTTATTTGAGGTTGTATTTAATTACCGTAATTTATTTGATTGTTGCGCGTTGCCTTTGCTTCGACATTTGGAGCGCTACCCTGACTTTTGCCTTCCAACAAATTTCACAATCTTGCCCTAGACATGCCCGCCTTCCATTCTGCTATTTTTGTAACTCATAATTATGCTCTCTGTACATTATTTCTAGCCGCACAAAAATCGTCGCGGACGTTATTTTAAAATTCTAATTTTTTTCCTTATGCGTTCCAATCGAAATTGGGGACAATCTTGACCTATTTTTCGTGCGACCCAAATTAGGGTAATATTCTGTTCTGAGTCTTCTTCATTTATGCTATTGATAACCCAACCTGATTTTGGCCCCATGTCCCCCTAATTAATTTTAGAACACAGCTTGCATTTATTTCTAATTTAATTGGGGATATCATTTTGTCTGATCCCGTTAATCCTAAATTAGTCCCAATGCCATTTTAATTAAACCCGTGCCTAACGCACCACACCCTCTCACCATGAAAATTCCTAAACACATTTTTCTCCACAAATTTTGTGTCATTTTATGTGTTTGTGCAATTTCCCGAATTTAAGGGACTAAGTTGCAATTATACAATTGTAGGTGTCATCACCCCATTGGCCAAGACCAAATGGAAAGGTTTTTATTTGTGGACCAAATTTCTTTTTCCCCACTCTACTTTACATGAAAACAATTTCCTTCATGAAAAATCCTAGCCACTCATTTGAAATTGGACCATCACCACCCTTCATCCACATCTCACCCCTCCCTATTTAATGTCACATCAAGCCCTAATCCCCAAAAATTCAACCTAGGGAATCCCCCAAGCTTCCCCAAACCGTAGCCTCCTTCCTCCTCCAATTATTTCTTTATGCAAAGAAACTCCTCCCTCCATTCTTCTTCTTCTTCTTCTTCTTCTTCTTCTACTTCTAACCCACTGCTTTTATGATAGAGTGATACTCGGTTTGGGGGAAAGAAACCCATTCCCAGCCCTAACCGTTTTCCCGTGTGAAACAAGAAGCGCTCTTCTGCTTGTAACCGTCGAGCTCGGCCATGGCGGAGAGTTCCCTTCGTCGGTGATGTACTTCCGGTGACTAGCGGCGGTGCTTCACCGGGAATCAGCCACGAACCACCGCAGCATCAGCTCTCATTCGAGTTCGTCGGCGGTGACGAGCGGTAGATCGACGACGACTCCGATCGACGATCGTGATTTCGAAGTCGACGAGCCAACGACCGCTGGGCATCAACGCCAGCACAGCTCTTGCCACGGAACAACTTCGTCTTCGCTTGATCGGTTCCGATCGAATGTCCGCTCGCAGTCCGCCGAGCGCCGTCGAGGGAGTTCATCTTCTCCAACGCCGGTTAAGGAAATTCAAAATCTATTAATAACACCTCTGCATCCGCCTTGACTGCAAGGTGTTCGATACTAGTTTCCAGAGGAGCTCTGATACCTCCTCCGCCTAGCTCGACGGTGGCTCACTATTGATCGCTGCCGCGATAATTCAAATCGCTGGTCGTCCTCGGAAATTGACAACGAACGACAGTTTTCGTCGGCCACTTCATCTTCTCCGATGTTCACCTTCCATCGAGCTTCGCTCATAGTGATCTAGTCTCACCGGCACACCTTGCAGCGATCATTTTTCTCCAGTCCGCGATACTCGAATATTTGTGTTCGTCTTCTTTGAGCAATTTCAAGACTGATCTAGTGGACGAACATCTCTGAACCAGTCGGTTACTGGTGTCCACAAACTGAACTCAGACACGCCGTAATGGTGGACTTAGCACAATCTTCACCATCACCATTGTATCACGACCACCACCTCTGTAAGTTTCTTCTCCTCTTCTCCCTCTTCCTTCTTCCTTTGTGTATGAATATGTATATAAGAGTATTTATTTAATTAATGTTTAATACGTGAATATGTATAGTATATAAATACATTAGTAATGCATATTTTTAATATATGTACATGCATATTATTTATTTAATTAAATGTTAAACATGTATAAGCATAGTATATATATACTTAATATATATTTCTATATATAAATTGGTATATGTATATATGCATTTGTATATACACCTAGTATGTTTTTAAATTGGTACCCAGATTTTTTAACTAATATATTATACATGAATTAAATGGTATATATATATTGTATATGTATTTATTTTGGTATATTTCATATAGAATACATGTAATAAAATGCGTATTTTGGTATAAATGTATAAATAGGTAAATATGTATTTTGGTAATTGGTATATATATATGTGTACACATATATATCTATAAAAATATAGTGTAATTTCTCTAATTGTATATAGTATACGTACTATTTTGGTATACGTACAAACATATATATGTATGTATTTTTGGTATAATTATATATTGGTAAAGTATATATAAACACGTATTTGGTATATGTATTGATTGGTATGGTATAATGTACATATTTAATAGGTGTACATTATTCAATATGATGAGTATAAATATATATATTGTAAGTATTAATGATAATTAATAATATGTGTATTTATATACGTATCCCTACTAGATGACCCTAATCGACTAGTGCCCTGCCTGGCATA
This sequence comes from Iris macrosiphon, assembly GCA_036927795.1. NCBI lineage: Eukaryota > Viridiplantae > Streptophyta > Magnoliopsida > Asparagales > Iridaceae > Iris > Iris macrosiphon. Next base: position 126,764,105 of record JAYESA010000006.1, on the reverse strand, counting down.
GCCCCTGAGTTAGTATTTTGTTTGTGTGATTAGTATAGCATCTGATGCAAATGTGATATTGTGATATGTTTACAGGACTGTTGGTTTACCCAGGGGATACTCTGGAACACGACATCAATAATTACCAGCTAAGGACCCAAGGCGAGTACATTCTCTGATTAGTTTCTAATTTATGATATCTCCTATGTTCACTGTATCTAGTGTAAATATCCATGTTCCTGACACGTTGGTTATACGGATTGGTATACACGGATCTCGTCATGAGATGTTATTCCTTATTCATGGTGTAGCTTGTACAAGACTTGTTTCCTTGTTATCTTGTGCATATACAGACACTGATTTTCGGGGAGATTTGCTACCTTCCTAGGGAATCCTGTGCCATAGCGTACCATGATTGGATCTACTATACCAGTCGGGGGTGGGGAGTATTTTAGTGTAGATATGTGATCATACCCAACTTTTCATGCATCATAGCTCACCCCACATCTCACGTCGGGTGCGGCCTGACCATCTCCATGCTTCATAGCTATTACGTGTGATTAGCCTGACCTCTACATGCATCATAGCTAACCAACGGTTAGCCTGACCTTCGTGAATCATAGCTAATCACATGTAACCAGCCTGATCAAGTTCCCAAGCCGATCACATGTTAAAGCTAGTACTCAAACACTTAGTCATAGGTTTCTTGCTCATGGACATATTGTTTCTTTTCCTGCAGTTACTTACAATATTTCCAGTATTTCTTTCATTGTACATTTCTCGTACCTATACATGCATCTGGTATATTTCCATCTAGAACTGCTACATAGTTTATGTCATTTATATAGAACTGCTATTTAGAGATGTACTTTGCTCCTTCCTGACTGGAAAATATTTTTCCAGACTGTGACCTTAGTAGACTGGGTTCCGATACACTTGGGGATTGGAAGTTAATGATTGCAGGTATGATTATTTTGTCGTTAGACTTGTCTTGTATTTCTTGTTTGCCTTGATATCTCATCGTGCTTTAGTTTATGTGATTGAGTATTTCTAGTATTATTTTGTGATATCCACGTCTCCTTATGGAGTTGGGTATTCACGTGAGTTTGATTAGATAGTTACATGACCTAGACAGCGTTCTACCGCCGATGCTGCGGCGTAGGCTGGACGTACCCACGCACTCATGCCCCTAAACCGGGTGCGGGTCGTGACACCATATCACATGGTTACAGTACACTCAGCATCAGAAGATGAGGTTTTGGCTACTGGAACCCGTTCATGGAAAGCCTACCTCAAGGACTATGGCGGAAGTCAGGAAGAAGCATCGGCAGACACTCCAGCTGCCAAGCCTTCAGAACCAGAACCTGTCATACCAGAGGCCGGTCCTTCGAGACCAACTTCGGCAGACAAGGAGAAGCAAAAGGAAATGCGCTTCGATAAACCTTTGAAGAATATTCAAAGCAAAGGTTTAGAGAAGCCGTATAACTTCGACATCCTGGCCCAGTTGGCTCATACACCAGCCAGATTGTCCTTTTTTGAACTACTCAGGCTCTCTAAAGACACTCGTCAAGCCCTGAGTGAAGCATTAATGCAGGCGGAGGCATACTTGACCCAGTTCAAGTCCCCTGATGAAGAACCTGTGGCATGTCCTCAATGCCATAGTGTGATGGAGGTGGTCCCGAATATCACTTTCACTCAAGATGACATGTTGTTGAAACACAACAAGCATGACAGACCCCTCTATTACACTGGATATGTCGGTTCCATGGAGGTTGACCGGATTCACATAGATCCGGGATCATCGATCAGCATCATTCCTCATAGTCTGCTCAGACCGCTGAGGATTCCTACCAGCGAATTGGCTTACACTACCACTATGATCGTGGGTTTCAATGCCAGAAAAAGTAAGCCGTTAGGAAAGATTCGTCTGAGGATCCAGATTGGCGACCTCAGATCAGTGGCTACATGTTATGTCATTGATTCAGAGGTATCCTACAATATTCTGCTGGGCAGACCATGGATCGATGACCACAACATCGTTCCTTCGACTCTACATCAATGCTTTAAATATGTAGATGCCTAAAGAACAGTACAAACAGAGTTTGCTGACCTTAACCCATTTAAAGGAGTAGAATCCTACTACTCTGATGCCATATTGTACACCCAAGACTACATGGAGGAGGTGTCAAGCAAAGTAGAGGAGGAATCCCGCCGGGAGCCAGAAGAACCCTCTGCCGAACAACCTCTGTCAATCAAGGTGAAAGGGCGAACTACTCGTCCGAAAGCTATGGAGCCCATGGCTATCCACCTGAACAAAACCAGGTCAGGAAAAGGAGGTGATCCTCTAGTGATCACTTTGAACCAGAAGCCTCCACCATTGGTCATCAACCTTCGGCGCATCAAGCAGCCGATTGATGTAAATACAACCAGGAACGTGGTTTCTGATGATAATAAAGATCCTCTTTTTCAGTACATTGACGCTCAAATCCCTGATCGGGAATTCTCTCTCCATGACGATATAGAACCTATAGCACAAAAATTCTTGAAAGCTATAGATTCCTATCATCTGTATGTGTGAGAAGTAGCATCATCATCCAATGTTATCACGACGTATGGACCACATGAGGATTCTATCTTCATTGTCCTGCCTACTCGCAGCAGTCAGCATTCAATAGTCTTCGGTCGCATGTGCAATAAACCGACTGTACAAGAAGATTCTCCCAATGACGATGCTGGTAAAATACAGGTTCACAGATATAGCCCGCAAGCTTTGAAGATTATGCAAAGTATGGGTTATGACTTGAAGCTGGAACCAGGTCTCAACAACGGGAAAGGCAGACGAATGTCGTTGCACGGTGATCCCTACTGTCGACGAACTCATTTCGGGTTAGGGTATACTACCTCCCTTACAACTTCTGAGTCAAATGAGGATATCTTTTCCTCTTCTCAAGTTGGCTCACCGTCCTCCGGCTCATCATATGATGATCTCGAACGAGCATTATCAGTAAATACGGTATTGACAGATCCTCTCGAAGCAGACGATCAAGAATCTGAACCGTTTAAAAATGACTCTTGGGCTCAGCAAATGGATACACAATAGAAACTCTAGTTCGAGCAGAGAGAACCTCCCACTGAAGATAAAGTTATCCAGATTGATGTCGGGGATAAACTTTCGCAAAAGCCGATATTTATCAGTAACAATCTTTCTGAAGAAGAAAGGAAAGAAATAATCCAGCTTATAAAAGAATATATCGACGTCTTTGCATGGAATTATGAGGATATGCTAGGTCTTGATCCAAAAGTGGCTACTCATAAGCTCAATATATTACCCAATTCGAAGCCTGTGAAGCAACATCAGCGCCAGTTTCGCCCGGATATGATGGACGCCATCGAAGCTGAAATCAAGAAGTTGATAGCCTGCGGTTTCATCCGGGAAGAACAACATCCCGACTGGGTCGCCAATATTGTCCCGGTCATGAAGAAAAATAGGAAAGTACGTGTTTGCATAGATTACCGAGATCTGAATGCAGCCTGCCCCAATGATGAGTTTCCTCTTCCCATCATAGACGTCATGGTCGATAATACATGCGGTTTCGAACGCATATCTTTCATGGACATATTTTCAGGATATAATCAAATCAATATGCATCCTGAAGACGAGAAGCATATAGCCTTTCGGACACCATAGGGGGTATATTGCTATACGGTCATGCCCTTCGGACTGAAAAATGTCGGAGCTACATACCAACGAGCTATGAGTAACATATTCCACGAGCATTTACGCAAAACAGTAGAATATTACGTAGATGACATAGCCGTCAAAAGTCGCCACAAGGATAATCACATCCAAGACTTGAAGAAAGTGTTCGAGTTTATGCGCCAACATCAACTCAAAATGAATCCTACAAAGTCCTTTCTGGGTGTATCTAGTGGCAAATTCCTAGGATTTGTCATAACCGCCAAAGGCATTCAAGTGGACCCTGATAAAGTCAAGGCCATTTTAGAAATGCGACAATCCCGCAATCTGAGAGAACTCAGGGGATTTCAAGGTTGTCTGGCTTATATCCGGAGATTCATATCCAACCTCTCTGGAAGGTGTCAGCCTTTTTCTCGTCTCATGAAGAAAGGTGTATCATTTGTATAGGATGAAGCCTGTCAGCAAGCATTTAATGACATCAAACGCTACCTCACTAATCCTCCAGTTCTGGTGCCTCCCGTCATAGGAAGACCATGCTTGCTGTATGTTCGAGCAATTGATCATTCTCTGGGAGCTCTCCTCGCACAGAAGAACGATGAGGGTCATGAACAGGCTATCTACTATTTAAGCAGGATGATGGTCGGAGCTGAACACCGGTACAATCCAGTGGAAAAAGAATGCTTGGCCCTAATGTTCGCCATTCAGAAAATGCGACACTATGTTACAGGCCAGACTATTCATATCATCTCCAGGATCAATCCTCTTCGGGTATTGATGAACAAGCCAAGCGTTCTTAATTCCCGACTCGCGACTTGGGCGATGTTGTTAACACCGTATGATATGGTGTACGTTCCCCAAAAGTCCATCAAAGGCCAAGCATTGGCTGATTTCCTAGCTGTTCATCCAATTCCAGAAATCTCCAAACTATACGAGGATATTCCGGACGAAGTTGCAGAATGTAATTCTGTGATGGAGAGTGAGGCATGGCAGCTATTCTTTGATGGTACCTCCAGGACTGGTCCCAGGGGAAACGTAGTTTCAGGAGTAGGAATTGTCCTGGTTACTCCTGATAAACTCGTTATCTATTGAGCATATTCTCTTAGCGAGCCCTGCTCTAATAACGTGGCAGAATATAATGCCCTACTAATCGGGCTCCAAGTCGCTAAAGAATTAGACGTCGAATACCTGGAAGCTTTCGGTGATTCTCTGTTGATCGTCAATCAAGTCAGAGAAATATATGAAGTCCGGAATCCAGACCTCATCCCTTATCACCAAGCAACAATCGAAATAGCCATGTCTTTCAAAGGATTCTTCCTAGAACATGTGCCTCGTTCTCAGAATCTGGAAGCTGATGCCCTAGCCAGTCTAGCTGCAGATTTAGCTATTCTTATAAGAATGCAGAATTCGGTGATCCTTCTTAACAGAGATTTGTTCTGTGTGAAAAACAACTTTCACATAGAACGCAGCTACGCTGTGAACATAGATCTTCCAAAGAGAGACTGGAGAAGTTCCTTTATAGATTTTGTAGCATACGAAATCTTACCGGAAGACCCTAAAGAAGCAGTATCCGTCAAAAGACGATCATTACGCTTCTATTTCGATGCATCTTCACAATGTCTATATCGTCGGACTTATAACGGACTATTATTACGATGTCTCTCTAGTGATGAAGCACAGCGGATTATCCGTGAAGCTCACGACGGCGTATGCGGAGCGCATCAAACCGGTCCTAAGCTACAGGATCGTATCAGGAGGATGGGTTATTACTGGCCTACTATGATCACAGATGCAATAAAATATGCAAGACAATGTAAAGCCTGCCAGGTTCATGCAGATTTTATACATCAACCTTATGAACATTTACATCCTACAGTAGCATCATGGCCTTTTGAAGAATGGGGTATGGATATCATTGGTCCTATTCATCCGTCTTCTTCCAGAGGTCATCGGTTCATATTAGCCATCACGGATTATTTCTCCAAATGGGCGGAGGCAATCCCTCTTGTTGAGGTGAAGACATCTAGCGTGATCAGCTTCATTAAGCATCATGTCATTTATCGCTTTGGGATTCCCCGAAGGATAATTTATGACAACGGGCCTCAATTCATCAGCCAAGCGTTCCACCGATTTTGCGATAAAAATCGGATACAAAATTTGGCCTCTACGGCATACAATCCTGCTGCTAATGGTTTGGCGGAAGCTTTCAACAAAACCATTATCAAACTCTTAAAAAAGTTCGTCTCTTCGAACAAAAGAGATTGGAACGAGAAGCTAGGAGAATGTCTCTGGGCATACCGCACAACGGTACGAGCACCGACGGGTTGTACCCCATTCTCATTGGTTTACGGGAGCGAAGCAGTTCTCCCCATCGAAATTCAAATTCTGTCACTCAGAATAGCAGTGGCTAATGAGTTGACACAGGAAAAAAATGACCTACTAAGGCTTCAAGAGCTAGAAGGATTAGATGAAAAATGCCTCCAAGCTCAACAGCGCATCACATTCTACCAGGAACGCATTTCCAAAGCTTTTAATCAAAAAATGAAGGAAAGAGTGTTCAAAGTTGGCGAACTAGTTTTAGCTGTGAGAAGGTCAATGATTATTACTCACAAGAGTAAGGGTAAATTCTAACCCAAATGGGAAGGCCCTTATGTGATCGAGACGACGTTCTCAAATGACGCTTACAGATTAGCCAAGCCTAATGGAGACTTGTTAATGGCTTCTATCAACGGCAAATTCCTGAAAAGGTACTATGCTTAATCTCTTTTGCTCAAACGGAGTATGGTGAAGATCTCATTCTGACAATACTACTTCCAAAACAAAACTAGTTGGATCATATTCTATCATGTCTATATAACCTCTGAATAGATATGTTCAACTAATTTGGAACTTCAAGACCTATCACGTCCATATTACCTCTGATAGTGTTTTGTGTACAAATTTTAGTCGGAGCATATTCTATCATGTCCATATAACCTCTGAATAGATATATCCAGCTGAAGCTTACCGAAAGTATATCACGTCCATATTACCTCTGATATCACTTTTACCCTAGCCTGTCATTTATATTCTAAAATGATGGGTCCACAAAGTCAGATAAAGTCTCTTTATTATTCCCAAAAAGAGCAAAATTATATATGAAAAAGTAAAAAGGTACATCATTTGGGAGGAGCAGTTAAGTCGCGAATCTGCGATGCCAGAGCAACCATTCTCTCATCACTGGAGTTCAAGACATCGGCGCGAGCCTGCTCCAACCTTGCTGCATCATTGTTCAAAGCAGATAGCTCCGACCTAGCAGGTACAAAACCTGCGTGGATGACACCCACATGTGTCAGGTTCTGCTGAGCAGTCTCCATACGATCCTTCAGCACATCTCGGGTTGCCGACAAAGTGAGAGACTTCGCTTCTACTTGAGCGAGCTCATCTTTCAGTCTGCGGACCCTCGATGTCTCTTCCTCATATTCGGCTTCGCACTGAGTCAACTGGGGAATGACATACTCCAATTCGGTACGCTCTTGATCCATCTCATGCTGTTGTTCCTGGACGGATTTGTTCAGGGATTCCAGTTGCCCAACAAGCTCTGCAGTTAAGGAGTCATACCTAGATTGAACGAGATCGTCAATGTTGCCTCGAGATAGCTGTAAATAATCGTCAATGGGTTGTTCCAAACTATTAACTATCTGCTCTAGTGTGTCATCTCTCCCAGTGTCATTAAAATCTCTGATCGGCACTATCGCAAACTGGGAGGACCTCCTCAGAGCCTCGAAGCCTAGATTCTTCTCCAGCACCATTGATATCAGCGTTTTCAAGGTGGTATAGAAAATACTAGTATACTGCTCAGTCAGCATGGCTAGATCCGAATGGACGCTGGGAGTGGCTACAATATCGGTGAATCCTCCTCCAGAAATGACTGCAGACGATGTTGCCACAGTCGTTGCCTCAACAGATGGTGCGACAAAAGAAGAAGCGCCAACAACGAACGAAGTGGCCGGCGTACTCAAAGGAGACATTATCGTAATGACAGGCTCATCCTCCTCTCGAGATATCAGAACCATTTCTGGCGAGCCGGCACCCTAAAATGTTTCCTCTTTGAAGTCGGGCACTTCCATGTCATCGGCAGGAGCTGAAACAGAGCCAAAAGGCGCGTCAACACTGCCCTCCCTGTAGATGTCTTCCCCTGAAAAGAAGACAAGAGAAAGTTAATATCAACCTGATATTAATTTTTGCTAAAAAGAGGCATAAAGACGATATTTACCTATGGTCGATGGTATATATGTCGCGTCGGCGGCCAGTACAGCTAAATCATTTCTTAATGATGCTAAGCGAGATGTCATACCTGGAGAAGGGGGTGTGTCAACTGACATTGGCAGGTATTCTTTCAAGTCTTCACCCAGATCCAATCGAGGTTCATCAGGTAGAATCTCGCTGGGTATACTTACAGACGTGGCAGGGATTTCTCCCGTTGCTGATCTGGATAAAGATATCCTTATTTTGCTCGGCCTCGAAGGCGATCTCGTACCACTACCTGAAGCAGTAGCAGCGACAGCAGCCTCGAGCAAAGATTCTCCGGCACTGCCAGTCGGAGCTGTAGAGGTTCCCTCTCTAAAAAGCGAGGAACCTCTAATCAAAGGATCATCCCCAACAGGAGAAACAACATGCTCACTTCTAGAAACCTCAGGGTGGGAAGTCCTGACAGGATCACCAACCGTCTTCTTCTTCTTGCGAGGGGAAGTCTCCTTCAGAACAGGAGCCCTTCGCTTACCAGAGATAACCAGAGGCCCTGCAGGTGGAGGTATTTTGCCTCTCGGTACTGCCAACAAAGGCTCATCTAGATTGACAGAATCTTCATCCTCGTCAGAGGAGACTGATGGGACTTTGTCTCTTCTCGCTGACTTAGAAGAGGGCATCCTAAAACTTCCACGCATATCAAAATCGCGATGGAAGGTATTGGTTGCCACATAAAACTAGACATACGAATGGAGGATGCGAAACTCCATGGAGAGTGAAGTCACGGGCACAGTAAAAGCTGCTCCAGTGTAACCCATTATGAAGTACCGCCATCATCTCGCTCCATCAATGAGTCCACCCCTGGACTTGAAGCTGGTGACGGCATTGCCCACGTACAATTGGTCATACCCAAACTGCCTGGCGAACCGACTAGGCAGGTAGGGCTCCAAGAAACATTGGTCTTCACTTCTATAAAATAAATATGAAGGTCTAATACAGACCAACCAATTAAAAGCTTCAGGAGAAAGAATGGACTTCCCTTCACCTGAGTCCTAAAGCCTGCTCCCCTGTTGATTGAGATGTACAGAGGGGACGGTGCAGAAGAGCTTTCAGCTGTAACTAAAATTTAGTGCCCGCCGACAGTCTAAAACTGTGGTCACGTTCCAGGTGGAATTCTTGTAATTCAACAAAAAATTATTTCCCGAACTACTGCCAGGGCCGGGAGACATCACCCTGGGGTTATGGAGAATTAACCATCCCATCAAATACAGGAATGGTAATTCTACCCTGGGAAAGCTGTCACGCCGAGTTTCATCGGCAAGCAGCCCATCAGTAATGGACCTCAGGCCAGCTTGTATGCGGCATACCATGGTAGGGAGCAAGCCCAGTCTTTCCCAGAACACCAGACGCACGGAAGGCCATAAGGTGTTGCGGTGAATACGATCCGTAGATGCAATGTCGGGTACCACCAGTCGGCGCAGCCATATAGAGAGAAAGCCAGCCAGTTGAGCTTCCTTGGACAGAGGCCTGCGGCAATGCCTCAAATAACTGTAGGCTTTAGTGCCAACGGGATATTTCTCTATCCCTTCGTCGAGAATCTGGTCTGAAGCCCCAGCGTCTTCCATAAGATCATCGACTACCTAAGCACTAAGCACGCTCAGAAAGCTCAAAGGCCTATCCCTGCTATCCACGACTTTGTCTGGATTAGCAGTCCTAGCCTGATGGAAGAAGAGGTAGGACGCCCATTTGTTGGTATGAGCCAAATCAGAGGGCTCATTATAAAAGGCGGTGCACGCTAGATAGTGACACATCAGCTCCTGGTACACGACCACTACCCGAGGGTTGTATCTCCCAGCTCCCGGTCAGCTAAACGAGCCCATAGAAGATTTGTAGGGGTAACCCACCCATTTGTCCGAGGATTAACCTTAGGGTATACTCCTCCATGACCCATGAAGTCATTGCAGAAAGTCGGTAATTGGACTGATTGGAGCAGTGGAGTGTCTTCACTCGGGACACAGCCTGGATACAATCCCCTGAATGGCATGACCGAGCCGGAAGGGTGGCTTACAAATGACCCTTGGTCGGATCCTTTCTGGTAAAAAATCTTTCCCGGCTGGCCGTGAAGATTGGGAGTCAGGGTCCACGACATCCTCCTGGGGTGTGTGGCATGAAAGAATGCCGAGATAGGATAATCTCTCAACATCCTGGGCAGATACAGGACCAAGCCCCCGGCAGAAAAAAACCCAGAGTTCTTTCTTGGGCTTCGTCTGGGATTGTTTGTCAATCATATCCCCGAAGAGAAAAGTCGGTTTTATATATTGTGCTCCATCTATATACGCCAGGGGCTCTCCGTTGATCATGCTCAACAGCATTCGCTCTCCGTTGATCATGCTCAACAGCATTTGCTCTCCTTGAGACGATATCAGGATTCCCCTTCCTTCAGGATATTGGGGTCCAGAAATAGGAAATGTCACATGGGACAAATCCTCCAGGTAGTTGGAATGCAGCATCCCAACAGCAGAATCCATCACCTCAGCCAACGGAGATGCATGCAAGTTAACTACAAAGTACAAGAAAAATACGTCAGTTTCTATACTAGACCTCATAATCTTGCAACTTATGCCAGAAAGCAACAGTCTGTGCTTTTACACCAAGACTGTAAAAACTTGACTTTTTACGCTGGAATCTTATTCCAAGGCGTAAAATTCAAGATTGGCAGTATACACAAAAATCTGACAGTCTGTGTTTTACGCCAGATTGCCAAAATTTGAGTTATTACGCCAAAATTCTCATCCAGAGCATAACACTCAAAGTTTGTAGTATACGCCAATTTTCGACAGTCAAAGCTTTTTACGCCAGACTGCGAAAATGTGGAATTTTTACGCTGACACATTAGAAATATGGGCGTAAAAGATAAAATATCTCTGTGCATCATGTTCCTCGAAGAGGCTATCAGCACAGGAAATGACCTAGTGCGTTCACGTACAACGTGTGCGAAGGGTTTTCTTCGTTCTTGTCATCTCAAAAAATCTTTACCTTTAACGCCCGGTGCACAGCTCGTCGGTGGGACACTTAATTCAGAGCGGGGCTCGCCCTGCCCGACGGGAGTCACTCTTGCTTGGGCAGAGGAACGAGAAGAAGAGGCAGCCTTCTTTCCCTTAGAGGGAAAAAAATGGTTTTGGGGCCATTGCTAAAAACTCAGAATGCTAAGAGAAGAAACGAAGGAGAGAACTCAAAGAGACGAAAGTTTTTTTTTCAAAAGACAGGTGAAGAGTCTTCCCTCTGAAAACCTTGGGATATATATAGAGTTCAGATGGACTCATCGAATCCCTAACCAAATCCGATATTTAATATTCGGTTATGATAGGGGACTACGTCAGCCTATTACTCAGGGAAGGCGGACAGTCAGCGAATTCAAAAAAATTTCGTGCAAAGCAGATTCTTGATTTTACACCAAGGAGTTTTTTACGCTCGGCAGCTACAAATCTACGATTTTACGCTCAGAGGCTATAAGTCTATGGTTTTACGCCCGGATGCTTTTACGCTCGGTAACTTTTACGCTCGAGAGGCTACAAACCTACGACTTCACGCTCAGAGGCTACAAATCTATGATTTCACGCTCAGAAGCTTTTTACGCTCAAAGGCGACAAATCTACGACTTCACGTTCAGAAGTTTTCTTTTCAGAAGCTACAAATCTACAGTTTCTACGCCCGGATGCTCTTATGCTCAGCAGCTTTTACGCTCGAGAGGCTACGAACTTATCATTTTATGCTCATCTACATTACAGATCTATGACTTTCCGCATATATAAAAATACGCAGGCCAGAATATGCGTATATCTGAACAAATCTCAAGGCGGTCAATTATAAGGGTTCACGCAGAAGAGGCTCCTCTTTGACCTTAAAATATTCCAAGTACCCAAAGCATACAGAGTTCAGCTTTAAAAATGACCATTCTTCTTGGGTCGATTGGAAGTTCATCCAGAATCCAGTCTGAATATTTTCTCTACAGTTCAAGATAGCGACTCAGTTTTTGACAGTCATTTCTCTCCCTATTTCAAGGGATTTTTGAGAAATTATTCTTGAAGACGATGATCTGAACAAAGAATTCTTCTTATCAGAAGTGACAATTCAGAATTCTACGCAACTCCTCGTTCGAAACAACAGGACAGTTCAAATTTTTGACTTAAATGCTAAACAAGCTTTCTGCGCATATTCAGTTATGCGTAAAAGACAGGACGGGACCAAATACTCTTTCTATCAGAGTCGGCGTAAAGTCTTCCAAACGTGTTGAAGTTACACATATTCAGACTTCATCACAGCAAAAAATATGGCAAATAATCAGATGCGCAAAAGAAGACGATTTTATTAAGTCATGATTACATATGAGGGAAATCCAGTCTACAAAGGATTTTTTTCATCTTCATGATTACATATAAGGGAAATCCCATCTACAAAGGGTTTCTCATCCTCACTTAAAGATCATGCCCAAAATCTGTTCTGCCAGGTTCTCGCATTGGGGGAGATCTTTATCCTTCTTCTGCAGTAGTTCATCGACTTCCACAGTCGATGAACAAGAAAATAATAAATGGCGGGAGGATACAAAACTGGGCCTGTCTAAATTATTCAAGAGCCCATCCTCCATACGCCATGACAGATTGAGTTAAGGTTTTAGACCCAACTCAATACTCGAGGACAGAGCTAGTTTGTCTGCTCTCGTCCACGAACGACAGGAGAAAATACAGCTTGCAAGCTGTGTGGTCGAATGTGACTCTTCCTCTCTCCTGGACGAATCGCCATATGAAGTTGCTGATTATCCCGAGCAAAGAAAGCTATGATATCCTTCCATGATCCATCATTGCAGAGGACATTTGCTCGAAGACGCCTTCTTTTTTGGCTCCTTACATGCTGGAAGAACATGATCTTCTACTTCCTCAAGTTGACCTGACGAATTCCGGCAATCATCTCTGTGTGGTGAAAAAAATGTAGAAAGAACAGGTTAACTCCTCAGCCTTTATATAGGCAAAAGAGAACACACCGAATCCCAACAAATCCCTAAAAATCTGCCAAGAAATTAGCCTCAAAAAATGAGTCAGACTTGATCGTTTCATGCTTCATTCAAAGTGTTTCAAATTACGAGGAATTTGAAAACCTTGAAGGGGGTCTTGTAGAAGCATGAAAAATATGCTGTAGAGTTATACGCAGCATTTTAGTGCTGGGCTGCGTAAAATATGACTTAAAAGCCATCGGCGTACAACAGAGCTTTGTCGCTGGCACATCGTAAAATATAAGCTCAAGGACAGTCCGTGTAATGCAGTATTTCCAGGCCGCTTCGGTGTAAAAAGGATATTATACCGCCTCTATGGCGTAAAACTCATCCGCTATTAATGCAGCATGGAAGTATACGAGGAACGCTTCGTATTCCTTGAATGAATCTGTCAGATCATGCAGTAAACCTGACGTCTGACTCCTGACAACGAGTAATGCACAGCTATCCAGACGACGGCTGTAATGATGGTGCGGCACAGAGACCCAAACCGTCGTTTAGTGACGTTTCCCTGATACAAAGTGCTTTTACGCATACAAGGGAATATGCTGCCTAGTTTTACACAGGCAGATGTGAGCTTTTACGCTCAGCAGAAGACAAAACGAGCTTCCATGTCAAAAGCTGCTCTCCGTACAGAGCTCGAGGCACGTCTCTGCATTTAATGCTCAGAATGGTGGCAGATCTTCGAGACACGCCTCTGCATTTAATGCACAGGATGGGGCCAGATCTCTGCATTTAATGCAAGAGATTTGATTATATCTCCAAAGATTGGGAAGTCATAATTACGGCTAATACGTCTACATCATCACCCCTGCACATTACGCCACCAGGCTATTTTCAGCTATAAGGAGCACGATGTACGCTATCTCCTTGAAATATGCCAACTCAGGCTATGTTTGCATTTGCGCGTGATAAGGCTATTTTTATGCTCAAGGCCTCAGTCAAAGAAGGAGGAACAGCTATCTTTTACGCTAGTTACCTATCCATACAGCATCAGGCTTCTACGTCTATTTGGCTTCTACGCCAACCTGACAACTATTTGGCTTCTACGCCATGGTGACAATTATTGGCTTCTACGCCAACCTTTTTTACGCGAGGGGCAGTTACCTACGTGGCTCTCATGCCATGATCTTCGCAGCAGTTATACGCATTTTTCATCATGGGACACGCGTCACACGCTTATTCAGAAGATCATTTATACGTGGGTGGTAGTTATTATAACCGCCGCGTAAAAAGTGCCATACTCTCCACTGTCCGGCTTTTACGCCGACTGGACGGTTACTGTCACTAAAACCCTATAAATAGAGACCTCTATTGACAGAGGTCCAAGGTCGAAAGGTCGAAAATTGATTTTGAGAGAGAAGAATCCAGAACTCAAATAGAGAGTAGTGATCGACGATTTTGGTATCAAGCATCCACTCCCTCTTACAATCTTTGAAGCATCTCCTTCTTCTACGGCACTTCTTCATCATCGTGTGGTCCAAGGGACAAAGTGATCGATTGCAGATCAGACTCCTATAGCAATATTTACCCAGATTAAAATTTGTACTTAACATCCTCTTACAGGATTAATAGTAGTTCTTGTTTGTAAACCTAAGAAAGGATTTTGTATAAATCTAGTTTTATTTCTTCCGTTTATTATCAAACAATATAATATAAAAATTATGCAAACTAAACGAATATGATGTCCTCTTGATTTTTGGAGCATTATCTCCTCTTGGGTAGGGTAACCAGATAACCTATTTAATGACAATGTATCAAATTAATGATTATGTTTCTCTACGATCATAACTATAATAATTTAAAAATATTTATCAAATAGTTAAATAATTACCTCATGATACTGCAGTATATCAAATTGACTACGATAAAGTGATACACTCTTGTATTGGTAGTGTTGGTAATCCACTACATCTGTGGGCCATCACATTGCAACTGGAAAGGCTCCAATATCACTGATAATGCTAGTGAGAGGCTTACTAATAGAGAAATGCTCGTCGGACCATAACTATAATACAAAAATATGATATTAGTACAAACAAATTTGTATTCTAAGCTAACAAATATAGGTCTTTCATTCTTACCTGAATTAGTGAAATACATCCACAAATACTTTTGCGACTAGATTTTACAAATTTCGTCAAATTTGAGCATACAAATGCTAAAGTAGCAGTTCCTCATGCATGCCGAGTGAGTCTTGTCTAATCATCCAAGAATGGTAGAAGCTGCACATTTACCATATTTTTTGATGCGTCAGAAAATTGAATTGTTCCACATAAACAGAGCAAATACGCTCTAGTGCAAAGATTGACATAAAAATATTAAATATTATATAAATACTAAATCAAGTCATAAACAAGTCTTGCTAATTAAAATACATATCCTCATTTCATCTACGCCAACCACCCCGTCAATAGTGCGATGTAGGTCCATGAAGTTGCCATGAAGTCATGTAAACTTCACAAAATGGTCGTCTTTTATACCAGATGGAGGCGTAACACCGAGATAGCTCATGATTAGATCAGATCCCTTTAAGTGCGAATTTAAATATATAGCGTCACCTGTAAGAGGTAACCCTAGTATATTTGCCACATCAAATAAGGTGATCGTCATCTCCCCAAATGGGAGTTGGAAAGTGTTGCATTCAGGCCACCAACGCTCCGCAAGACTTACAACTAGGTGAAAATCGTGGATTAAATATCTAATCCGATCTATATAGTATAATCCAAAGGATTGTACCAAAGCCATTTGGACAGGATTTAGCTCCCACGTACGATTGTTTCTTTGGTTTGTTAATGTACATGGATCCGGATTGGTAAACCAATATCATGATCGTATAACTATAAAAAAATATGCATTATGTTTTATGCAAAAAATATTTAACTTGCAAACTTATAATTTTAAAAATTACCTCTCTAGTAAATATCCAATTAGATATGTGGTCTTCACGTTGCTTAATAATAAGGTCGAGTCGGTCCACCAGGAATACAACAGTCATTTTCTTTAGCCATCTACACAAAAAATTTAACTATGATCATTAACAACAAAAATTTCTGTTTAAAAAATATTAAACATAATACTTTTACTTACATTAGATTTTTGGGTTCTTTTTCTCCCGGTTGATCTTGCTGGTTGCAGGGAAGTGAATATAGAATGTTGTATAAAGAGAGAAGAGTTTGATATTGTTGTGAGGAGAGGATAGTGTTGTGAGCAGAGAAGAGTGTTATGGGGGGCTAATTTATAGAGGGTGTGGGGGGGTTTTTTTTGTGTGTGTGTGGAGTGGGGGGGGGGGGGGGGTGAAGGGGGGGGGGCCTTGAGGGAGAGGGGTCTTCGAGGGGAAAGAGAGGGTCTTCGAGTAGGCAGAGGAGGGGGTTCTCGGATACAGCAGCATGCCACCGTGTGGCCCGCCAACTCAGTTGGGGAGCGTGCCCTCCGCATGGCCAGCAAACTCACTTGGCGAGGCGTCCTCGTTGCCTGGGTCGGGTGCGCCCCCGCCAACTTACTTAGCGAGATGTCCCCACGTATGCAATTTTTTGAAACAATTTCCCTCACGCGCAATTAGGAGAAACTTCGTCCATTTGGACGAAAATTTCTGTATGATAAATTTATAAATTAAAATTAACATTAACATTAATATTAATATTTAAATTAACATTAATTATTTAAAAAATTGGATGATTAATTTTTTGGGTTAAAATTTGTCATGTTAGATATTCCATAATACTATTTTACATGTCATGTCAGCTGCTACATAAGAAAAAATAATTTGAAAAAATATTTTGAATGGATTAATAGCATTACTGATATATTTATACTATTTGAATGCACCCACATGATTTGAAAGCTCATGCTCATTTCTATGTATCGAGAGGCAGCGTGCAATCATAATTTCAAAACCTACATACAATGAAATGTCAGCTACCATGGAAAGTATAAACTTTACTGAACTGAAAAAAAGGTTTAAGCAATGTTTTAAAAACCTGACCGATGATGAGGCTGAAAATATTTGGTACAGGTCTGATCGAGGTTCAACCGGAGTTTAAATAGGTCATTTCCAAGAACCAAATGATTTGAGACATGTACATTTACTTGTTGGTTTGTATTGGCTTGGTTCAAAGTATGTTTACTTTGGTTTGGTTTTACAACTATAAAGTCTCAAAACCAAATCAAGAACCAAATGGTCAAAATCTCACGTGATAAAAAAAAATTATAATTTTTTTTTTATAAAAAAAACAGAATCAACCGGTTCAGTTGTGTACCGGTTCGAATGGTTCAATGGTTAAATCTCGGTTCTGAAAAAAGTATCGGTTCTTAAAAAAAAATCGTTTCAAGATAGATAAGACCAATTTTTTGCAAAATTCGGATATATCCGGTCCAATCGTCGGTCCAGTCCGGTTCTGACAACACTGATCCAAAGAATAATACTCCAGCTGCCTATGGGTATTGACATTTTTAGGGAAGAGAGTTTTAGGGAAAGGGAAGAGGTGAGCACTGTACCCAGGTTTTAGGTAACTAGCCTCAATTGCTCGCGCTCCTTAGTGGAAAAAAGATTTTTCAATGTGAGAAATCTCTAGAACGCATGTCGATGATTAAATATTTATATTTATTCCATCTTTAGAAACCATTCATGAACAACCATTTTCTCCCAAGAAAAGCAAGACGATAACTGCTACTTTACATCTGGAATATATTGTTGATGCAGAGAAAGACAATGACTCAGGTTGAGGCTTCCAGCCCATACCAATCAATTCCAGTATCATTCTTCACCTTTCTGAAGGCACAGCTATACAATACTACCAATGATATATTGCAGTAGCAGTGCAATAAAAGCAATGGACATTTTTTTTGTGAAGCAAGTTGGCAAAATAGTAGGTCGACCTGTTCCTGATGTCACACAGCATCATACCTTAAATTCTAATGATAAAGAAGAGGCATGTGGTTCCTCAATTATAGCACAAAGGAATAAAGGAGCTCTGAAGTGTATACAAGAAATCTCTGACTCTTTTCACTCCGAAAGGCATTATCTAGTTTATTAGTAGTACTAGCAATGTAAACAATAATCAAGAAATATCATTGTATGTTTCGAAACATCTCAAGAAAGAGAGTTCTTGTGGAATTGTATAAAATATTTCATTACATGCACTCATTTTTATGCCATCAATCGGAGAAGAATCAATATATACGATAAGTCTGCTCACTGAATAATTTCTCTTACTTTGAACATTTGGTTTAGCATATTTGGCAAATCAATTTCCAGCACCTCTCAGATGCTTCACTAAGCTACTCCGAACTAGAAAATAGAACAAACCATAAGAGGACGTAAGAGGTAGGCTAAGTGTGGACATGAGTGAATTAGAATAGGCTAAGTGTGAACTTGATCATATGAAAATATTCCAAAAAATAAAGATATACATATATAGAAGAAAAAGAAAAAAAAGAAAAAAAAAATTGGGATGGGCTCCAGCCTACCCAAGCCTCCAACATAGCTACGCCCTTGGATGGAAGTAGTTGTATCAAAATTAATGCTAGGAATAAAAACACAAATACATGTGCCGAGCTCAGATCAAATTTTATTTCTAATTTTTTTTTACCCCTTTTTTATTTGTAATTTTGTGAGAACTTGACATTCAAAAAGTAGGATACTTAGTAAACTAAAACCAACTAATTTCCTTCTCCACACGTCCCAGGATGTTATAGCTTTGAATTAGGTTTAAGTTTTTATCCCAATTTAATTATATGTAATTAAGAATTTGTTCTGAATAATTTCATAACAGATATGTTTGTTAGTTCCAAGGCTTAATCAAAGATGATAAAACAAGAAGTTGAAGTCGAGATCAGGAGTTCACAAAAAAGTTACATCACTGATATACCTCAATCCAACGAAGAACTATATAAAAATACAATATAGTAGCTGATTACAACTCCTTCTAGATTACTGAGCTTAAGAACCAAAAATATGTTCTTCCTTGCAAACGCAGTTGCAATTGGGACAAAACGTTTACAACTAGAAGAAAAGAGACAAAGATAGAATACAAAATTATTCTTGCTGGGACAGTGAAGACCACTGTTGCTCAAAAGCAAGATTCGTCCTTTATCGATGATATTCTCCCAGGAGACAACAAGTTCACAAGAGAACTTTTAGAATGCTCGTAGTCACCTCTTTGTGTGACTCGAACGGACTCCTTTGGACTCATCTTTCTTAATTTTTGGTGTATCTCAAAAAGAGGCTAGATAGCTCTTTATATAAGGAAGGACGAAAGCTCATCCTGCTCTTCTTTCCGATGTGGAACTAAAAAACCAATATACAAAATTGATATCCCACAATCGCATCTCAATACGTAGCCCGTTCAGCGCCCGTTCAGCGCTCACTCAGCACCCTCTCAGCGTCCGTTCAGCACCCGTACAGCACCCGGTCAGCACCTGTTCATGCAATACGTGCACGCAACACGCACATGCAACACGCGTATGCAACCGAGCATAAAACACGGGCATAAAACGAGCGCAACAAAAGCGCACAAGCGGCGATGCTGACGTGCTAAGTGCAAAGTGCGCCAATAAAGTACCACTTTGCGTCCGAGTCCGAGTCGCTAAGCCCCTTTGGGGCTTAGCTCCTATGGAAGGGGCTTAGCTCCAATAGAATAATATCCAAGAGCATGACAAAAATCTTAAAATCTTTCATTGAGGAGTTAATCATTTTTTCTCCTAATAAAATATCCCCACATGGCACCCATGTTCTCCCACCACACCCCATGTGCACACCTCAATACATACAAATTATTATATTGAGATACCTACTTGGTAGTGTAGCCAATGAGGGATTATCTTTACTAGTCCAAAGCCAAAAATACCAACAATTTTTCACATATCTCAATATATGGGTTGAGCATTCCCCACAGTGATTGTCCATCATGCATTATAATAGATGTCTCTTCGACTTGAATCTTCCTGTATGAGACGAATAACAGTATGATACAAAAATGGACTAAGCCTTGAATTCTGCACCATAGCTGTAATTCTTTTCACTCACATAATGATATCAGCTGTGCTTCCGGTTACACATTAAAGGCTCTGTGCATGCCTGATTTCGGTGTATGTATCTTGGGCGTCTACAAGTTTACCCTGAAGAGACGTCATATATCTCTTTCCATACACTCTAAGTGATTTCTTTTAAAGATCCCTTGGCATGAAGCCTTACACTTCCTTGCGGTGCTACTCCGCTATGACATGGCCCAAAGCCAAGGACCTACCTCATTGTGGTGTCATCCACTGTAGCATGAAGTCCCAGCCTCTTTGTAGTGCCAAACTACCCAACAAGAAGCCTTGTACTTCCTTGCGGTGTTACGCCGCTGTGACATGGCTCGTATAGACGAGGCTTTACCCTCTCTAGGTACTTTTTGGTGATGTCACACCACTGTAACATGAGGACACCGGCCTCTTTGTAGTGTAACGATCCTCTCCGCATCAATGCGGATAGCCGATTCAAACGGCATAAGTGCGATGACCTGACCCGCTTTGCTTAGTGAGAAGACTTGCTTGAGGCAAAAGATTTCAGACTTGGATCTTCAGGAGTTCAGACTTAGAATTTCAAAGGCTCGCTCGTAATATCGCTCGACTGAGGCAAATTATCGCTAAGGTGGGTGGCTACGATAAACTTGTCTTTGCTGAGCCTATACACCAAAAAATATTGTTGTTACATGCTAGTCACTAGATGAATCATCCATTGCATGCTAATAAAGAATACAACACATCTAGCTAAGAGAATAATCCCATCTTATATCTCTTTGCATTGAATATAGAAGTAGATCGGTTAAACAAAATTGTATGCTCACTTTATAGTGCTTTTAATCTTACCTCGTAGCGTTACTTTTGTTCCTTATATGTTCCTTCAAGTATATTGCTTCATATGTCTTGAAATACTCGTCATATAGATATTGCCTCGATATGGAAGCATAATTAGATCATGATTCACTTACCTGTGGTAGAAAGACTATCAAAATAGTCATTCCAAGCCAAATAATAGAAACATGAAAAGTCTTCGAGATCTTTGGATCGCTAAGGCAACTGCTAAAATGGGAGCTGCAATAAGTAGTAAAATGTCAGCATAAGTGGTGCATTGAATGGAATACACCAGATCATGAGATCTCTGAACAAGTAAATGCATTCGCACTATGTCAAGTAGCTATGTTCATTCAAGGCCTTAAAATGTTGCATATAATAAACACTTAGTGTTGATCGCCAATGGTCATAGATGACCTGTGCACATGCTTATAGTTCCTGCAGATGGTACGTTGGTCGCACCGGGGCCAATCCAAACTGGTTAGGAACATTCAGATAGTCGTTTGCTTCGGACGAGAAGGCATGTAGCGGGGCTCGCTACCTGCGTTATATTCCATTCCCATGCCGAGACTATAACTTGTCCATGGCGGCTCGTCAGGTTATAAGACTAATTATGTATCATTAAGTATATTTCATACGTAGCGGCAACCCGCGTATGGGCTCGTATGAACTTGTGGCAAGTAACGGATGTACGGTGCACTTTGCATGCAGATCGTTAGTTGAACCAAGTAATCTGAAGCTTTGAAAATATTTAAAATAGTATGAGTATAACATGCCTATACAAGTATAACATGCCGGTATAAAATGAGTATAAGACATCTGAGAAATATGTACGGCCTGAGTATAACGTATTGCACAACCTGAGTCACAAAGCAATACGAGTATAGTAATTTGTGTTTATCGTGCACCCGATTTAGAAACACGCTCGTAGCATACATGTGTTCATTATGCGATATTAGAATTTCTGTATATATATATATATATATATATATATATATATATATATATATATATATATTCGTTCTTGGTTTAACTTGGTTTTATTTTTGGGCATGGAAGGACAAATGGTAAGTTGGTAAGTATCGTCGTATTTCTCGTATATCGTACGGCGCACTGCCACACGAGTTAGGCTTCGTATCTTATGACATAAAATTGATCCTAAGATAAGACTAGAAAGATAACTTAATAGTTGGTGCATAGAACTAATATAACGTGTTAAATTTGTCGAGTGGGCGAGAAGCCTCCCCACAACTGCATTCATGTACTGATAACCTACCAGATTGCTTGCAGGTTGCGGTAGAGCCTCGTTCGGTACGAAATATCCTCTCGTACATGCTAAGGCATAATGTTTGCTCTGGGCCTTGGAGTATTGCGTCCGGAGCTGGAGCACATATACAGGACATAATGTTGGAATATCACCTATGTATCATCCCAAGTTGTAAGTCGCTTGGCACGCCTTTATTGTTTGAGAGAGAGAGAGAGAGAGAGAGCTTGAACGACTTGTAATCTTGGCCTAGCGCCGCTTGTAACCTTATTCATTATCAATAAAGAGCTTGTTTATGTATTCGTACTTGTGTTTATTCTATGTTTTCACTATATCGACTTGGTGAACTAGTTATCAACGGCCTTTCCGGTATTTGCCTTGCGTCCAGCACAACTCTAGGCTCACGCGGTATCATATCCCGATGGAAACAATCAACCTGCGGGAGCGCTGGCGTGGTGATTCACGCCTAGTAGGGACGACCGATTCCTGCGGGAGATCGGTGCGTGACATATTGATATCAGATCATGGCTTTACGTCCTTAGTCTTCTTATCGATTCTCTCAGTTTTGAAAGCTCGTTAATGGGTTACGTTCCAGATGCTCTCTCTCAATATTCCAACTGGATGTTCCATACAATGAGTCTAAATATTTTCGAAAGTGCATATGAATGATATGATTGCTTGTACGAAATTGTGAAGCGAAGGCATTTGTGCCAACCTGTGTCAGACTTCGTGGGAATAGACTCGTGTTAGAATCAGCAAGTTATATGTAAACCCAAATACCTCTACGTGAACACCAAGTGAGTTAGAGTGTGAGATAGAATATCGTTCAGACAGTTACCTATGCACACAGGCTTTCGGCTAAGTTGTGTTGAGTATCGTGCACCTAGACCTTTTGGTGTGAGCAGGTTGCAAGCAAAATTTTTAAATTGTTCGGATAAGAATAAAGTTGGACTTAGAATGGAAATCGATAGAGACGTTATCGGAGTACCACTAAGGCGAATAATGAGAATTGTGTTTGGATTTTAAGATATAGTTTGGACGGTTATTCATAACGATAAGTTACGACTCAAAATATAGTTTGTATGGAGGACTATCGATAGAGATACATATGAGACTAAGATCGTCAATGCAGCGAATAGGGACCGTACTGGAGTTCTAAGGAACAAATTAGATATATGAGTGAACGATGCGAACGCGATTTAGGAGTTAATAGGATAACTCGATTCCTGAGTGGTATTTGCGATAGTCTCAGGATCGAATAAGCGAATTGAGAATAAAATGAGTTATAAAGATTCATAGAGTATAACTCGAACCCTGAGTGGTGTATTGGCCGACTTAAAAAATTTTGAACGGATCATGAATTTCAGAGTATAAAACGAGTCTAGCAGCAAGTGACGTAATTGTGTGAAGCCTTAGTATAAATATCGCCTAACAAGTAAGCAAATTCGAAGGAATCGTGCGAGATTTCATTCAAACGAGTTGGAATGTGTTGAACAAGTGATAGGGCTTATATCGATTAGATATTCAAAGGTAATGGAAATCAAAACCTTGGTCGAGAAAACTTAGTAAATCGTACGAGCGATTTTAAATTGAATCAAATAAATTGAAACTTGAGTTTGAAATAGAATAATCTAGGATGCGATCAGAGTATAGCACGAAGGAATATAGCATGCATCGAAAATGTGGATTGAGTAGGATATCGCTCGATAGAATTTTAGAATTTTAGCCTGAGTATGAATATTTTGGTTTTAAATTTTGATGACTAATACGATATCGACAAGTCGAAGATAGCAAGGATTGATGCAAGTTAGAAAATCTTGGTTCAATGATTGAGGTAGGTGATAACGGATTTAATCTTGACTTGGATGAATGATCTAAAATCTATTTCGAAAGGTAATACTCGACATCGGGCCTAAATAAGAACGAATATCTCGTAGCAGTACTGACGTGGTGATTTTACTTCCGGCGGGAAAGATTGAACTCGCAGGAATATGTTCAAAGATTTTACAAATGAACTCGATGAATGAAAAGTAACAAAGTTGGATAGGCTTTGGCTTGAGGATTTGAACTTAGTTGTTTAAGGAATGTTAAAATTAAACTATGGATTGATCAAACGGTAATATTGAAGTTGGATAATTTTGCTAGACGAATTATGATCATGGCCTGAACGGACATGACTTAAAGGATATATATATATATCTTGGATGGAGCAAAGTATAAACGATAAGTTGTCTGTTCGTTCGATGATAACCATAACGTTTGACATTCTTGTCTTGTACGAGTGAAATTCTATGCTCGTACATTTGTCACGTCCAGATTAGGACGATTATCCTGTGGGAGCGTTAGCGCAGTGATTTTACGTCCAACGGGGATGATTAAACTTGCAGGAGACCGGAGCATGGTAATTAAAGGATCATCTGGACTTGTGGTTCGACACGATAAGACGAGTTTCAGGATACAAATGAATCAAAGTATTTTGAGGAGGAGTTAGTCTAGAATGTGAAGTGAGATATACTTGATGGTTTCATGAACTGATACGTAGATCGTGTTGGACGACTTAGAGTTTATGATATATATCAAAAATTTAGAATGTGATCGTGACTTGGTAGTCCAGGCTTAGAAAGGAATGGATATGTGAATTCTATCAAACGTAATAGAGGAGATAGACTATGCAAATCGATAGATTTGACCTGCGACATAGATATATCATGAATTTGATTGAACAAACGTGTCTTAGGAACAGTTTTGCAAAATGAACTCGGATCCTATGCAAATGAATGTGTTGATATGGATAGAATAATTTGTGCTCGATGTTTAGAAATTTGAGTAAAACGAGCTTGGGTAGAATATCCCGTACGAAAGAATAATAGTTTGACCTTAGGAATTTGGGGCGAGTATCGTACAACAAATTTGCTCGATAAAAATCGTGAACTTGAAATATACCTATAAAAAACGTGAACGAAATAAATAATAAGACTTGGATGCTAGTCAGTTGATCGGATAGATCATGCGTAACGGTAGTGCAATACTTGGTTTGAGTGAGATTGGAGATGACTTAGATTTAATTGACCGCATTGGAGGTATCGTTGTGATTCATAAGACGATAACCCTTGAGATTTTTGCGAGTAGCTTATCCGAATTCACTATCGCTATGTTTGGTTGAATGTATATGTTTGAGGGACGCCATGAACGTGTGCATAATCCAAGACTTAGTGATATGTTAAACTCGAGTGCAAAAACTTTACTATTGTTAAATTGGTTGACATGCCTATGTTAGGGGACGCCATGAATATGTGCACGATCCAGACTCGCGATATGCTGATCTCGAATGCTAGTGCAAGTAAATATGTTAGATTCGCATTGACGAATATAACAAATTGAATAAATTTGTCTCAGTCCCAGATCATCATTTATGATGGATTATAACATACTCCGCGTTAAGAGATATATGTTTCGCACTAAGTCGCAGTAAAGACCGAGTCAAAAGTTGGATTGAATGATAGAGTCATTCAATGAGACAAAGCCAGCACACACACATGACACAGAATGAGAAGCGAGTAGGAAGTTGTGTTCGAACGGATCTAATGATACAGATTGATATGCTTGAGTTATATTCGATAGTGTATGATAGAACGATTTGCACTCAGGAAGTTTCGAGGACGAGACTTATTTTGAGTGGTGTATAATGTAATAACCCGCTCGCATTAATGCGGATAGTCGATTCAAATGGCACAAGTGCGATGACCCAACCCGCTTTGCTCAATGAGGAGACTTGCTTGAGGCAAAGGATTTCAGACTTGGCCCTTCATGAGTTCAGACTTAGACTTTCAAAGGCTCGCTCGGAGTATCGCTCGACTGAGACGAATTATCGCTAAGGTGGGTAGCTACGAAGAACAGTCTTTGCTTAGCCTACACACCTAAAAATATAGTTGATACATGCTAGTCGCTAGATAAATTACCCATTTTATGCTAATAAAGAATACAACACATCTAGCTAAGGGAATAATCATATCTTATATCTTTTTGCATAGAACATAAAAGTAGATCAGTTGAACGGAATGGTATGCTCGTTTTACAGTTCTTATAATCTCACCTCGTAGCGTTACTTTTGTTCCTTATATGTTCCTTCAAGTATATTACTTCATATGCCTTGAAATGCTTGTAACATAGATATTGCCTCGATATGGAAGCACAATTAGATCATGGTTCACTTACCTCTGGCAAGAAAACTATCAAAATAGTCATTCCAAGCCAAATATAGAAATATGGAAAGTCTTAGGGACCGTTGGGTTGCCAAGGCAACTCCCAAAAAAAGAGTTGTAATAAGTAGTAAAACATCAGCATAAATGATGCATTAAATGGAACACACAAGATTATGAGATCTCTGAACGAGTAAATACATTCGCACTATGTCAAGTAGCTATGTTCATTCAAGGCCTTAAAATATTGCATATAATAAAAGCTTAGTGTTGATCATCAATGGCCATGGACCACCTGTGCACAGGCTTATGGTTCCTGCAAACGGTACGCTGGTCATACCGGGGCTGATCCGAACCGGTCAAGAATATTCAGATAGTCATTAGCTTCGGACGGGAAGGCGTGTAGCGGGGCTCGCTATTTGCATTATATTTCATTCCCGTGCCGAGACTATAACTTGTCCATGACGGCTTGTCAGGTCATAAGACCAATTACGTATCATTAAGTATATTTCATACGCGGCAGCAACTCGCGTATGGGCTCGTATGAACATGTAGCAAGTAACAGATGTATGGTGCACTTTGCGTGCAGATCATTCATTGAACCAAGTAATCTGAAGCTTTGAAAACATTTAAAATAGTCTGAGTATAACATGCCTATACAAGTATAACATGCCGGTGTAAAATGAGTATAAGACATCTGAGAAATCTGTACGGCCTGAGTATAACGCATTACACAACCCGAGTCACAAAGAAATACAAGTATAGTAATTTGTGTATATCGTACACCTGATTTAGAAATACGCTCGTAGCATACATATATTCGTTATGTGATCTTAGGATTTCTGTATATATATATATATATATATATATATATATATATATATATATATATATATATATATATATATTCGTGCTTGGTTTAACTTGGTTTTATACTTGGACAGTGAAGGACAAATGGTAAGTTGGTAAGTATCGTCGTATTTCCTGTATATCGCACGACGCACTGCCACACGAGTTAGGCTTCGTATCTTATGCCATAAAATTGATCCTAAGGAAAGACTATAAAGATAACTTAATAGTTGGTGCACTGAACTAATATAACGTATTGGATTTGTCGAGTAGGCGAGAAGCCTCCCCACCAGTGCATTCATGTACTGACAACTCACCAGATTGCTTGCAGGGTACGGGAGAGCCTCGTTCGATGCGGAACATCCCCTCGTGCACGCTAAGACATAGAGTTCGCTCTGGAGCCTTGGAGTGTTGTGTCCGGAGCTGGAGCACATATACAGAACATAATATTGGAACATTGCCCATGTATCATCCCAAGTTGTTAGCCGCTTGGCACGCATTTATTGTTTGAAAGAGAGAGAAAGAGAGAGAGAGAGAGAGAGAGAGAGCTTGAGCGACTTGTAATCTCGACCTAGCGCCGATTGTAACCTTATTCAATAAAAATGTTGTTTATGTATTCATACTTGTGTTTATTCTATGTTTTCGATATATTGACTTAGTGAACTAGTTATCAACGGCCGTTCTGGTATTTGCCTTGCGCAGGCGCAACTCTAGGCTCGTGTGGCATCACGTTCCGATGGAAATGATCGACCTGCGGGAGCGCTGGTGCAGTAATTGCGCCTAGCGGGGACGACCGATTTTTGCCGGAGATTGGGGCATGACATATTGGTATCAGATCATGGTTTTACATCCTTGAACTTCTTATCGATTCTCTCAGTTTTGACTTGTTCGTGTGTTACATTCCAGATGCTCTCTCTCAATGTTCCAACGGGATATTCCATACAATGAGTCTAAATATTTTTGAAAGTACATATGAATGATATGATTGCTTGTACGGAATTATGAAGCGAAGGCCTTTGTGCCAACCTGTGTCAGACTTTGTGAAAATAGACTCATGTTAGAATCTGCAAGTTATATATGACCCCGAATACCTATACATAAACACCAAGCGAGTTAGTGTACGAGATAGAATATCGTTCGGATAGTTACCTATGCACACAGCCTTCCGGCTAAGTTATGTTGAGAATCGTGCACCTAAATAATTTGTTGGAGCATGTTGCAAGCGAGATTTGGGTATCGTTCGGATAAGAATAAAGTTGGACTTAGAATAAAAATTTATAGAGACGTTATCGGAGTACCCCTAAGGCGAATAATGAAAATTGTGTTTGGATTTTGAGATATAGTTTGGACGGTTATTCATAGCGATAAGTTATGATTCAAAACATAGTTTGTATGGAGGATAATCTATAGAGATACATACGAGACTAAGATCATCAAGGCAGCGAATAGGGACCGTGCTGGAGTTCTAAGGAACGAATTGGATATACGAGTGAACGATACGAACACGATTCAGGAGTTAATAGGATGACTCGATTTCTGAGTGGTGTATGCGATAGTCTCAGGATCGAATAAGCAAAAAAATAAGTTATAAAGATTCATAGAGTATAGCTTAAACCCTGAGTAGTATATTGGTCGGCTTAGAAATGTTCGAATGAATCATGGATTTCAGAGTATTAAACGAGCCTAGCAGCAAGCGACGTAATTGTTCGAAGCCTTAGTATAAATATCGCCTAACTGCCAATAAACTCTGTCTCAACGTCTCGGTTTGATGCCATTGAGCCTGCATCATAGTCTGGAAGAGTTGGAACATCTACGGCTGTTCCTCTGGATGTGGCATCTGTGGTGGAAAGAACGGAGGTGGGGGCAATGGGGCCTCTGGTTGCGTCGTAGGAGTCTCCTCAGACGTCGGTCTCTCAGACTGAGGCATCGGCGTAGCTCTGGACGTCTGGCCCTCGAAGTGCTGTGGGACAGTCTGAGAAGTCTGGCCTTCTGGCTGCTGCGTTCCGTCATCGGGTGAGGTCTGGTGCCAGTGTATCATCGAGGCCTGGGGAATCACATGTGCCTGTGGCTGAGGCTGAGGCTGCTCTCCAGGTGGTCCCTGGGATGTCTCCTCCCTTGGGGCGGGGGCTGATGGTACTAAGGCACCAAGTGTCTCGCGTCTGCTGCGTAGGTTCATCTCGTTGTAAGAGATAGAACTTCATTAAAAGAGTACGGAATAACAAGCAGGATGCAGATATTTAATTTAATCAAATGCGAAGGAGGTTCAAAGGCGGAAAGTGGATGAGATCTATTAATTTCTATCCTATTGCAGGCTCGCTGGGCATGTTACCATACCACAAGCGATAAACATGACCTGCATGGGCCACCACTAAAACCATGTCACGCCCCAGTCCCAAAATACACGGGACCAGGTCACGTGGCATTGGCCAGTTGACACGACTCCGAAGGATATCCCAATTTAATAGATCCTCTTGAAACGTGCTACGCTGTCCTAAAATACTAACAAGTTTAATATGCTAATATATAGCAGGCAATGTCTAATCTCATCCACAGAATATAATATCATAAAGACTGAAATAAATGCTGGTAAATAAAATACAAGAGTCTGAATATCTATAATACATCTAAAATTGTCTGAATGGGGACAAACCTACTGAAATACAAAAATGGAAATAAAGTGCAGAAAGAGGTAAGATAACTAGACTTGAGTATCAACTAGCTAGATATGAAAACTCTAGTCCAATGCAGCTGCGTACTCAAATCACGGGAACTCCCCTGGAAATGCCTCGTAGTCCTCAATCAAGAATCCTGTCTCTACTCCTGCTCCATAAATGGTCGGGTACAAGTGCTCATCCGGATCTGGAAGAGAACCAGGTCCTCAGAGGGATGTAACAAGATACAAAATACATGCCATAAAGTAAATACTGTGTAAACTCAAGGGTAATCTAACCAGCTAAGTGAAATGCACTTTGAAGACAACCCTGGTACGTATGGGTAGGTAAAAGGTATAAAGCATAGCGTTGAGCTAGAGGCTAAGTACCTGGCATTAGTTATAAACTGAACGCCAGGAGTATATATGCTGACTACATCACCGATCATAATAGCACACAGTTAGTAACCTCTGCTGGATGTATCGACAAGCATATATGCCCATAATCGGGAACCTGAGCCCATAACCGGGTAACACTGAGGCTCACGGCCCCGCAGTTTACTCTGAAACTACGGCGACCAAATGTCTGTCCCATACAACTACTAATTGTCTTCCCCGCCCAATATCAATGTACAAGTCGCAAATACGACGTGGATACCTCATACTATGATGCAAGTCGTTACAGAAATAAACAACTAAGCTAAATATCGTCACACGTGCTGCTCATGCTGATGGCCAGTCGATCATGAAGCACGCGTCCCTACATGAACTCACTCTGTGACGTGTTAAGATACGTGTCAAGGCCTGAGAAGTCATATTGATAACTCCTCAACTTTAGGTGGGTCCACTAGATACCTGGATAGACACAAGTCCTAACGTCAACCCCTTCGTTGACTGCACCCGAGTCTTCTCGGATGCGCACAGTTTAATATTGAAACAATGAAATATGCAACTAGTTAACATCTGAATTTCGACAGCATCAACAAGGCAAGGTATACTTGCCTGAATTTTGGTGTGCACAAGCAATGCTCCAGAACCAGCAGTCAAGGTAGCACCGTCTCGGATGCCTACGAACAGATAATCCAAAATTATAAATCACTAATTTACACCATGCTTAATTATCTATGTTAACCTAGTACAAGTATACATACCTAACACATATACACATATATACTATAGATAATTTAGTAACCTATATACTTATATATACAACTGCATTTAAACATATGTACATATATACATAATGCATTAATAATATATAACATATATATATTGTTCATTATGTATAAGGAATTTAATAACATATATGTACATACTACTATAGTACACAGATATAGTATTTAAATATTTTATATCAATACCACCATACATATATAATTACATATATTCATTAGTTAATATATATACTATAATACATTAATACATAAAATAAATACTTGCATAAAAAATAATACATGATTAAATATATACATTAAAGATAGTATATAAATACATAGTATAACATATATACTTATGTGTTCACTAATACATATTAAAATATAATAAAACATATGTAATATTTAATAGTACATTTAATTAGCATCTTTACATATTACTTAATAACACACCAATACATATGTATATATACACATATTAATTAATACAATTACATATATATGTATATAATAGATAAATACATAATACCATATATATATAATTCAATACATATACTTATACATATACATATATTTAGATACAATTTATGTACATAAATACACATATACAGCATATATATATAGTTAAATACATATATATTTATACGTATATACACACAATGTATAATGTACTTATATATAATATATACTAATATATACTATATTTAATACATACAAGTATATATATTTATATATATTCATATATTTAATACCTACTATACACACTACAAATATACTAAGTACATAAAGTATATATATTTATATATATACAACATATAATAATTATATAACATATCAATACAAAAAATGTATTTCTAAAATATATACATACATTTATATATATATACATATACATATTAGATATTAATATATATAAAGTATTTAAATACAAGTATATATTGCATACTATGTATATACATACTGTTTATTATGAAATACATACATATATATTTCTATTATATATAAAATATACTCTGAATACAGTAATACAGTATATACACATAAGTATATACATAAATACTAAGAAATACAGAATACTATATATATATTTATATGCTTTTGTAGTATACACACGATGTGATACTAAATACATAGTATATTTGCAATATACATACATAAAATAATGTACCTATACGTAGGTGAGGCCGAGGGGGTGCGGACGGACGATCGTTGACGGCGTGGGTGGCCGGGCGGAGCTCCGACAGTGCAGGGGGAAGCCGGCAGCAGCAGCAGCAGCAGCGGCTAGCAGCAGTTGGCTGCTGCGGGGGTCGTGGCGGCCGGCTGCGGCGTTGACAGGGGGCGAGCCGCGGCGGAGAAGGAGGGGGCTGGCCGGGGATGGCGTCGGTGAAGTGGGGTGGCCGGCTGAGCAGCGGCGGTGAGTCGGGGGTCTTCGGGTGGTCGGCTCGGGCTCGGGGGAAGTTGGCTGTGGTCGAGGATGGAGGTGCTGGCGGTGGCTGTAGGCGTCGAGGTGGCGGGTGGCGGTGGCTGGAGGTAGGGAAAGGATCGCCGGAGGGGGTAGGGTCGTCGCGGGGGTCGCCAGAGGCGGTGGCTGGCCGGAAGAGGGCGGCGTGAAGCTCGGGTAGGGGTTGGGCTGTGTGTGTGAGGTTTAGAGAAATAGGGTTTTGTGTTGTGTATTTTTGGATTGTGTGCATTTAATGTGATGTAATGTACCCTATATGTAGGAGAGAGAGTGGGAGGGCTGCCTTGGGATTAGGGCCGGCTGGGTGTTATTTTTGAGGAGTTGGGGAGGCTTCATCATGATGAATGGAGGGCTAGGATTGAGGGGTTCAAAATGTAGGGTGGAGATATGTCCCCAAAAAGTAATGTAGGTACATAAAAATGGAGGAAAAAACTATGATGGAGCGGTCAAGGGAAGGGGGTCTCATTCTTCATGTGGTTGGACCAATGAGAGGGGGCACCTCATTGCAAATTTGTACAAAGGCCCCTGAATAATTTAGAATTTGCACAAATTCTGGAATTGGAGATTTGATGTGACAAAATACCATGTTTGGTGTTTTGTATTGGACTAGAATGGTATATGGTATTTTGTATGAGGCTTGTGGGTGTGTGTGTGGGTTTGGGTTAGAGTTGGGTCTAATTTGAACGAGGTTGGGTCACTACATTAATTTAATTAAAATTAATATGCTAGGTGTTATTTATTTAATTAAAAATAACCGGAGGGTCAAAATTGGGTGGCTCAAGCGTCATGGGCATGGTAGGCTTAGAGTATAATAATATCATAACTTGGGCTGGACAAAACATGTTGAGGTTGGGTCTCAATCTCGATTGGAACGGACAACGAACGTAAATATGCAATTAATTGAATTTACGTACGGACGTTTGTAACGACTTTTGTGCGACTAAAATTAGGCACAAAAATCAGTATCTGGGGGTTGCACAAAGGTCATTAGGGTAGGTTAGTATGTCTAGGCCAAGTGTATGGAATTTGTTTCAGGGTAACAGCTAGTGTAGGGTCCTAAATATCGGGACAACGGTAAGGTGTCCTAAGTAATAAAAGTATTGCACAAATATTTAATACTATGTATAATAAATTCTAATTAGGACCAAAATAATCCTAATCATGCTATCTAAGTTAATTAAAATAAATTTTTGGTCGAGGGGGTTTACACAGACTTAGACTTTCAAAGGCTCGTTTGGAGTATCGCTCGACCGAGGTAAATTATCGCTAAGGTGGGTGGCTACGATGAACCTGTCTTTGTTTATCCTGCACACCTAAAAATATGGTTGATACATGCTAGTCGCTAGAAGAATCATCCATTGCATGCTAATAAAGAATACAATACATCTAGCTAAGGGAATAATCACATCTTATATCTCTTTGAATAGAACATGAAAGTAGATCGATTGAACAAAATGGTATGCTCGCTTTACAGTTCTTATAATCTCACCTCGTAGCATTACTTTTGTTCCTTATATGTTACCTCAAGTATATTGCTTCATATGTCTTGAAATGCTCATCACATAGATATTACCTCGATATGGAAGCACAATTTGATCATGGTTTATTTACCTGTGGCAGGAAGACTATCAAAATAGTCATTCCAAGCCAAATAATAGAAACATGGAAAGTCTTCAGGACCATTGGGTCGCCAAGGAAACTCCTAAAATGAGATCTGTAATTAGTACTAAAACGTCAGCATAAATGGTGCATTGAATGGAATACACCAGTTCATGAGATCTCTGAACGAGTAAATGCATTCGCACTATGCCAAGTAGCTATGTTCATTCAAGGCCTTAAAATGTTGCATATAATAAAAGTTTAGTGTTGATCATCAATGGTCATGGACAATCTGTGCACAAGCTTATGGTTTCTGCGGATGGTACGCTGGTCTCACCGAGGCCGATCTGAACCGGTCAGGAACATTCAGATTATCGTTTTCTTCGGAAAGGAAGGCGTATAGCGGAACTCGCTGCCTGCATTGCATTGCATTCCCGTGCTGAGACTATAACTTGTCCATGGCAGCTCGTCAGGTCATAAGACCACTTATATATCATTAAGTATATTTCATACGTGGCGGCAACCCGCGTATGGGCTCGTATGAACTTGTGGTAAGTAACGGATGTACGGCTCACTTTGCATTCAGATCGTTAGTTGAACCAAGTAATCTAAAGCTTTAAAAACATTTAAAATAGTCTAAGTATAACATGCCTATACAAGTATAACATGTCGGTGTAAAATGAATATAAGACATCTGAGAAATATGTACGGCCTGAGTATAACGCATTGCACAACCTGAGTCACAAAGCAATATGAGTATAGTAATTTGTGTATATCGTGCACCTGATTTAGAAACACTTTCGTAGCATACATATGTTCGTTATGCGATCTTGGAATTTCTATATATATATATATATATTCGTGCTTGGTTTAACTTGGTTTTATACTTGGACAGGAAAACACAAATGGTAAGTTGGTAAGTATCGCCATATTTTCCGTATATCGTACGGCGCACTTTCACACGAGTTAGGCTTTGTATCTTATACCATAAAATTAATCCTAAGGCAAGACTAAAAAGATAACTTAATAGTTGGTACACGAAACTAATATAACGTGTGAGATTTGTCGAGCGGGCGAGAAGTCTCTCCACCAGTGCATTCATGTACTGATAACCCACCAGATTTCTTGTAGGGTACGGAAGAGTCTCGTTCGGTGCGGAATGGCCCTTCATGCGCGCTATCGCATAGAGTTCGCTCTGGAGCCTTGGAGTGTTGCGTCCGGAGCTGGAGCACATATACAGGACATAATGTTAGAACATCATCTTTGTATCATCCCAAGTTGTAAGCCGCTTGGCACGCCTTTATTGTTTGAGAGAGAGAGAGAGAGAGAGAGCTTGAGCGACTTATAATCTCGGTCTAACGCCGCTTGTAACCTTATTCATTATCAACAAAGAGCTTGTTTATTTATTTATACTTGTGTTTATTCTATGTTTCCGCTATATCGACTTGGTGAACTAGTTATCAATTGCCATTTCAGTATTTGCCTTGCAGGGGTGCAACTCCAGGCTCGTGCGGCATCATATC
This sequence comes from Iris macrosiphon, assembly GCA_036927795.1. Lineage (NCBI taxonomy): Eukaryota > Viridiplantae > Streptophyta > Magnoliopsida > Asparagales > Iridaceae > Iris > Iris macrosiphon. The sequence continues at coordinate 126,728,625 of JAYESA010000006.1, read as the reverse complement.
CCGATAAAAATGATCGACCTGCGGGAGCGCTAGCACGGTGATTCGCTTCTTGCGGGGACGGCCAATTCCCGTAGGAGATTGGGGCATGACATATAGTACTGCCTACCACTCTTTATTTATAGCGTTAGGCCACCTGCCTATATACGTCGTTGTGACATGGCTCGCGAAGCCGAGGCATTATCCTATCGAGAAACCTTATGGTGGTATCACCCACTTTAGCATGGAGTTCTCTGCTTCTTTGTAGTATTATGCTACCATGCTTCATGTAAAGCACGTCAGACATTCCAAATGTCCTAGAACTCATTAAGGCGTCTAAGCCATCCTCCCACAAGATTATGTTCTACTCAGAGAATAGAAAGTAGACAACAGTGGTTCTGGGTCCGTAATCTCTCAATGTCTCAAAGGACTACCCACTATTCCTGATATTTTCCCATCAATGATCCTTCTTTGAACCAAAAGCTAGATGCCTAGTAAATTTTTCTTTGAACTAATATCATAAAACTTTATGGTAAAATTACAAAGACAGGATATCATAATATCTTGAAGTCCATTTTAATTGTTGTTTTCTCGACCAGTTGGCACTTGAGACATTTGGTGAACGGATCGACAAGATTCTCCTGGATCCGAAAATCAATCACGACAATGACTCCAGTCTTGATAAAATTATTTACTGCCCTGTGTCTCAGGCGCACAGTCATCTTGTTACCATTGAAAAGATCATTTGATGCTACTACTGTAGTCGCCTGGTTGTCACAGCATATCAGTACCACCGGAATCTGTGCACCAACCACTGAAAGATCATACATGATCTCCCAAAGCCACTCTGCTTCATCCGCTGCAGCCGCTAGTGCATAAAACTCATTCCATTGAGGAATGATAGAGCATTGTCTGCTTTTTCGACTTCCACGATATAGAAGCTCCACCAAATGGAGAAGACATATCCTCATGTGGACCTTTTGCTCTCTATTATTGAACACCAGCTTGCATCATTGAAGCCTTCTACTAGTGTCGGATACCTACTGTAGTGTAATGCATAATTCTGAGTCATTTTGAGATATCTTATTACTCTCTTCATAACTTTCCAGTGCTCTTGCTCGTTAACTGACTCAGCATCGCCACGACAAAAGTTATGTCAGGACTTATGGCAGTTGTTGCATACATCAAACTCCCGATGATGCTTGAATACTCCAGCTGCCTGACACTTTCTCTTAGATTTGGCTTCATCTCTTATCACACCTGTAAGGAATATTGATCCTTGGAAGATCATGATATCCATAGCATTTGAGAATTTTTTTTAATATTATGAGACTGTGACAACGCCACTTCAGTGTCCTTTCGGATGACTTTGATCCCCAGAATCATACCATCTCCCCCAAGTCCTTCATACTGAACTTGGATGAGTAGAACTTCTTTGTCTCAGTGACACATGCTCGATCCATGCCCAGGATCAGCATGTCGTCCACGTATAGACAAACGATGACTTATCTTCCGTCAACGAACTTTGTGTAAACACACTTATCTGTCTCGTTGAGCCTGTAGTCGTTTGATCTTATGACCTTTATCAAATTTCTCATGCCATATTTTGGGATCTTGCTTTAGACAGTATAACAATTTTACCAACATGCAGACTTTGACTTCAACGCCTTTGACGATGAATCTTTCTGGTTGTTGCATGTAAATCTCTTTGGTCAATTCTCTATTCAGGAATACTATTTTAACATCCATCTGATGTATAACTAGCTTGTAAATTACACTCAGAGCAATTAACATCCTGATAGTTGTCATCCGTGCTACTGGAGAATATGTGTCAAAGTAGTCGATCCTCTACTTCTGAGAAAATTCTTTGGCCACCAGCCTTGCCTTGAACTTGTCAACCCTTTCCATCGGCATTCATCTTCTTCTAGAAAATCTGATTGGCTTAGCTCCTTCAGGCAGATCGAACAACACCCAAGTATTATTGGAGGTTATTGAGTCATAATCATTATTTATAGCCTCCCTCCACAAGACAGCATCTCTGGTCTTCATCCCCTCATCATAGGTAAGAGAGTCTGCTTCCACATGATAGGTAACGAAGTCATATCCGAAGTCCTTCAGTCTCCTCACTCGCTGAGAAGAGAAATGCATATTAACATCAACATCTAGGACCGTAGCTGAGCCTAAAATTTCCTTGATATTGAGTCAAATTATCAATGGTAAACTCTGTCTCCTCATTTTGCGTCTCATCACTAGCTGAGAAGATGGTAAACTTTAGGCTCAGCAAGTTCACAAGAGAACTTATGGTACGCTTGTAGTCATCTTTTTGTGTAACTCGAACGGACTCCTTTTGACTCATCTTTCTTAATTTTGGTATGTCTCAAAAGGAGGCTAGAGGGCTCTTTATATAGGGAATGATGGAAGTCCATCCTCCTCTTCTTTCTAATGTGGGACTAAAAAACCAATATACAAAATTGATATCCCACAATTGTACCAATGCATAGTCCGCTCAGTGCCCGTTCAGCACCCACTCAATGCCCATTCAGCAACACGCGCATGTAACCCGAACATAAAATCCGAACATAAAATGAGCGCACGATCGACGATGTTGACGTGCTAAGTGCGCCAACAAAGTGCCACTTTATGCCCGAGTTTGGGGCTTATCTCCTATGGAATAATATCCAAGAGCATGACAAAAAGCTTAAAAGCTTTCATTGAGGAGTTAATCCTTTTTTCTCCTAATAAAATACCCCCATATGGCACCCATGTGTCCCACCACACCCCATGTGCATACCTCAACACATACAAAGTATTATATTGAGATACTTACTTTGTGGTGTAGTCAATGTGGGACTATCTTTACTAGTCCAAAGGCAAAAATACCAACAATTTAACTGAAACATATCATGTGACATGTATGATTTGTTACACAAACATCTTGCTAGCTAAGCCTCAAAGGTTAGACTAATCTGATAATGAACACAAGGTTGGAAAGGATGCTATATATATGGGTCTTCTTAAGCCACTGCCATATAGCATCCTAGGACCGTAGCTGAGCCTAAAGTTTACCCTCTCTTCCAATGGTCCAATATACTTGCATATTAACATCAACAAATTTCATATAAAGGAAAAAATTATGTTAATTTGTATTGAAGCAGAATGATAGATGGCTCATCAGTGTGACTGGCATCAAGCCAGCCTCAAATTTCAAAATTTGAAGTTCAGCGCTAATGTGATTGATGCTCCACTTCTTTGTTTTTTTTGGCTGCTTGTCATTGTTTGATTTAACTTCTTTTCTTTTCTACTTATTTTTTTTGCCTATTTCAGATATAATATATTTTTTAGATTTAAAATTGTTATTCTATTCTATCACAATTTTAAATTTTGGATCTATTCTTGCCTTCATATAGTTAGGAGGCTCACTGTAGTGGCTAGATGGCCTGCTGGTCGACGACGGTTGCTTGTAGGAGGGCTCATCACATTGGAGACAGGGCCGACAAGGGGATGACTCCCGCGGTGGTCGGTCGATCGATCGAAGAACTCGCATGGACGACTCTAATGGATGCTCGTAGGAGCTTAGATTTATGGGCAAGAGCTTGAGCCCACCCCAATTTTTTGTTTTCCTATTTTATCATGTTTTTGTTTTCCATCCAAATCTATTACAACCTAGTTCACTTTTGTTCAAATTTCTGATTTGTCCTTGAGCAGGGGCCGGATCCAGGAGTTATGTTTAGTGGAGGCTTAGCTTATAATATAGCTTCGTTGACAACTCATGTTATTGTTTTTACCTTTGGACTAGTGAAAGATAGTCTCACATCGACTATATCATCAAGTGGGTATCTCAATATAATACTTTACTTGTGTTGAGGTATTCACATGGGTGTGGTGAGGCACATGGGTGCCATGTAGGAGTGTTTTCCTAGGAGAAAAAAGGATTAACTCCTCATGAAAGCATTTATGCTTTTTGTTATGCTCTTGGAATTTATTCCGTCGACTCGAACTCGGGCTCAAGTGCACTTTGTTGGCACACTTTGTACTTAAGAATCGGCGCTTGTGCGCATTCGATGCGCTCGTTTATGCGCGAGTTACATGCGATGTTGCTAGCGTGGTTTCATGCACTGGTGCTTGAGCAGGGTGCTGTCCTGATGCGCTGAAGGCGGTTCAAAGTCGGTTATAGAAAGATTGCGTCTTTAATTTAGATCAAATTTTATAGAATTTAAATTAATTTTGTTCTAATCACTTTGTAACCAACTATGTAGTCAAGTTCCTCTATAAATACTCCCCTTCGTTGCTCTTTGAAGAGTGTTTCATAATTTTGAGAGAGAGAGAGAGAGTTGAAGAGAGGTTGTTGTGCCAAGGAGTCCAGGAGTTTGTGCGAGTCCAAAAGGTAGGTGAAACGAGCGTTCCAGAAGTTCTTCGAGAGCTTGTTGAATCTTAGGATCATATCGCAGATAGGATGAATCTTGCTTTGAGCGTCGGTGGTTTTGATCACCCCAGCAGAAGTTCTGTTTAGATCTTTCTTCTTGTTCTCTTTGTTCTGTTCTATCTCATTGTAGCGTCTATGAACGTAAAGAGAAGAACAATCTATTATAGCTTCTTCTTTTTTGTAGTCAGTTTGTAACATGTTCTTGGAGGTGTGCTTCTTAGGAGTTGTGCATAACTTGGAGAGAGACTCATACGAGTTTCTGGTATGCCAACTTCGTCCTTGGTTATTTGTGATCCGTTGGAATTTAGTTCTTTAGAGGAAAAACTTGTTTGCCGGAAGCTCTGTGTCTTGACAACATCTTGGGTTCTAGTAGAGAGCAAACTTTTGGGTTTTGCTTGTAGCTCTGCTATTGACCCATATTCTACCATCTTAGATCCACATCGAGAATGAAAATCTCAAAGCAAGATCTGAGGTAGATGGAGAATCGATCAAACCTTCTCGATACTAGCTTTCACAAGCTTGAGAAGTTTGATGGTGAATACTACAATATTTGGAAGATGAAGATCTCTCTGAATCTTCGTCTTGTCAAAGTTGCTTATGTGTTGGTTCATCCGAAACCTACCATCCCTGAATATAGAGAAGAACTTGAGACTGGTGCGGCACAGGACGCACATTCCAAGTGGAAGGAGGACAACGACCTCTGCAGGCTGTTGATCCTAAATGTTATAGATGACTCGATGGCATAGTCCTACAACAAGAAAGAGAAGGCAAGAGACGTCTGGGATGCTCTTGAGAAGCATTACAAAACTGACAAAAAAATATCAAAAATCTATCTCATCGAGAAATTTTTTATTATGCAATTTGAAGACGAGAAGGTGATGCTACCACAAGTCAAGGAACTTCTGAAGATGTAGCAGAAACTGGAGGAAGAAGGCATGAAGAAGGAAGGCAAGTTCATGGTAGGGGCTATAGTCACAAAGCTTCCTCCGGGCTAGATCAAGTTCAAGACTGACATGTACCGTAAGAAGATGGAGATCCAGCTCGAAGATCTTCTTCACTTGATTCATATTGAAAATGAATCTAGGGGAGAACTGAAGTTGGACTCCCTGTCCAAACAGTTGGCAAAAGCCAACTTGGTGCATACTGATGACTCCAAGGGGAAGCAGAAGGTTTCTCACAACAATAAGAAGGACTTCTATCACCTAAAGGTGAAGTCTGCCTCGTTTAAACTGAAGCCCAAGCTAAGTCAGAAGTGACTTGCTTTAATTGTGGCAAGAAGGGCCACTATCAGAAAAACTGCATATCTAAGCCCAAACAAACAAAGCAAAGTGAGCCTAACAAGGTTGCTATGATTGTGCAGGTTGTCACGACTAGTGTCGACACTGACTGGTGGGTGGACACTGGTGCATCCTGCCATGTTTGCTCAAAAAAGGAGTTGTTCACCACCTACAAGCCTACGTTTGAGAAGGTTATGGTGGTGAACCAGAAACAAGCTAAAGTACTTGTGACCGGAATGGTGGTACTGAACCTGACTTCGGGGAAGTCTCTGACGCTTCAGGATGTGAAGCATGTACTGATAATTTCCAAGAACATGGCCTCGGAAAGTCTGCTCTGCAATGCAGGCTTGAGTATGGATATCAATGCTACTTAAATGGCGATTGTAGAAGCATAAAAATATGGATCCATGCGTCCAACAACCATGTGTCCTAAAGTAAATCTCAAAAGAGATCAGGTCACAGAGTTATCCTGTAGCCCAAAAAGGTGACATCCATCCGTCCCAATCAGCCGAAGCAGGTTTGGCCGCAGATGGACTTAACGTGGTATCCTGACAATATGATCATCTCTGACACAGAATCCTGATAAAAAAAAATTCTGAATGCCTTAAAGGATGTGAACATGCTAAACGACAGAAGTCTCAAGTCAGCATAAACTTTACCCTTGATGGGTGTGCATGTAGAAGCATAAAAAATCTACAGACCGCATGGAACTCATGTCCTATAAATATGATCTATACGGCCAGATAGAAAGTCGCATAATAATCTACATGCGGCCAGAGAAACCAAGGAGCAAGAGGCCGCATAATGAGCTCCTAACACAGTCTCCAATATTTGGCATAAAGTTCTGACAACTTCAAAATTCGTGAAAGGGGCAGCATGCAAAAAGACATAAAGTCATATTTGTATTGATGGCCTCGACAGACGTGCCACGTAACGTATCATCCCATCTGCGATTTTGGCCATATGCGGCCTCGTCAACATGCGGCTTTAGTATCCATTCGACCAAAGATAGATGAGAGCACGTATGCGACCTGGACGAGTATGCGGCCACGATGCTATGCGTCTTGATTGTCCATCTGACCAAGGCCAAAAAGGACACATATGCGGCCGTAACGCCCTATGCAGCCTCGCTAACATGCGGCCAGAGTGTCCATTCGACCAAGGCCCAAATAGAGCACTTATGTAATATGGTCTCCCATGCGGCCTCGCCATCATACGTCCAAGTTGTTATGGGGCCTCCAACTCACAAGATCTTTTTGTTACAACTGTAAAGATCTTCGCACAGTTGGTGATGACTATGTGTCTAGCTCACCAAGTCACGCCCATAACGGGTTGATAATAACCTTGAGATCTCTTCAACAACATATCTCAAATAAGACCACGTGGCAATCGACCCATGGCATGCGACAATAGTTGCAACCATATTCTATTGAAGGATCCTTATACGGCTACCAAACATAGGCATATACGGCATCCATAGCCTATCAACAAGATGGCTATAAATAGGAGCATCTTGAACGTTCTAAGGGTTGGCTATCTGCGAACCTACAGTTAAGCAAGAGATAAGAGCTTCCTCCTCTTGCATCGGATCATCCACGGAGTAATAAGAATTTTTACACTTCTAACCCTCCATCGTCACCCGCAGAAAACAAATTATACTTTGATTGTGTCTTAGGACCTCTCTGTACTTTTTTTTCGATTGTTAATTAAATCAACTTCTCTTAAACTTTGAATTTATTGGCGAACAAGATGGCGACTCTACTGGGGATGTCCTTCTTCTCTGATGAGAAGGTAGTGACGTAGTCTAATACGGCCAAGCTAGGTTGAACCCAGAGGATGCTGGTAGTCCGCTTAGACCAGCAGGCCTTCAAGGAGATGCTCTTGGAGGGAAGCGCTTGTCCTTCGTCGAGGTTAGCAGAGCCCAAGAAGACCCGCAAGACGTGGGTAGCAAAGACCGATGTGCCTTACCCAACTGTGGAGCATGTGCTCCCTGCCTCTCTCCATGTTGCTGACGATGCTCGTCAAGCGTCTACCCAGACTGACCATGCGGCTTCTTCGTCTGTCACAGGAGATGCTCAGCACCCAAACTCTGACAGAGAAAAATATTGTGATGCCAGATGTTCAGATCGTGATGTAATTTTCATACGACCTAGGAAGAGGCCGCATAAGACCGAATATGCGGTATCGGTTCACTGCCACAGGCAGATGGCTGCATGTGGCAAATACATCAGCCAAACCTTTATTTTTGACCGAATTACATATAGCGCTGACCCTATGCGCCATGCTAAGAGTGGTAAAAACTCAAACTTGGACTCTTCGTACTATGCGCCTATGGGTGCCAAGTCAAAAAAGTCTGGAGCAATGCGAGCTCATCATGCTCAAGCAACTGTCCACTCGGTTGACCGTCAGAGGGTACCGCTAACTATCATGCTGGTCCCAGATTAAAAGTTGTATAAGACCAACCCCTACGTCCAGTCCTCAGCAGCAAATGGACATGGTCCGTCACCAAAGTCTTCCACTGAGGATCTGAGGAGCATTCTTGTATGAATCCTAGATCAAGAAGCAAAAATAACACCCATGCCCCCGTGAACTCGGTCTACCCATCTCACGAAAAGGGTGCAAAGGTGAGTCATCCTTCGCCTGACTTGCGCAATATAATTAATTATAAGCGCAAGGGGAGGGAGGCAGCGATGACATGTGAAGTGTCCTTCCCAAGACATCATTGAGTCAAAATCATCATCAACTGATACTGCGACAAAGTGGCAGTACCTACAAGCAGGCCATCGATATTCCAAAGACTGTACCTGATTGCACCTATCCTGCAACAATCCAAGGATTATGTGCAAATACTCAATAAGGATGAGATAACATTCGCCTTATGTTACTCTGCTCGAAAGGTCCCTTCTACCATAGGAGAAAGGAAATCCAGCACCTCCAGTCCGTTACTCTCAACCAGTGCATTGAGAAGGCGACTACCAGGAGGACCAGCAGCGGGACCTGCAAAATGTGTTTTCTCGGGCACCCGCTGTCACGCTCTAGTCCCAAAATACGTAGGACTAGGAATACGTAACACGCCCAGCCGTATGTATACGAACTCCAATATATGGAAACCATATACACACGTACGCTGTACATGAATATCCAATCCACTAGTGGTAATATACTGTCACAACAAGTCACACACAATCTATATCTCATCCACAGCACAAATAATAAGTAGGAATAAAGAGCTGAATAATAACTGAATATCAAATATGAGTATCAAGTCTAATAGTCGGATGGAAACAAATCCACTACAAAATGACTATACTGAAGTAGCAACAAGGATCTCTAAATAGCGATAATAAAATCACAGATACTCAGAAGGTAAGACCTCCTCAGTCTGGTAAGTAGCATCAGGTCTAGGTCCGTACTCCTGCGGGTACTCCTGCTCGTCCATATCTGGAAAGGGACCAGGTCATCAGAGGGACATAACAAGATACATAATAATATGCCAATAAGTACTGAAAAGTAAACATCTAATGGTTCTCCTAACCGTCTAAGTGAATGCAGTTTGAGAACAACTTTCCACCAAGTGGGCTATCTGGCCATATAGTGGGATTGGTGTCACCACCCCATTTTCAGAGCCGGGTATTTTTTTTTTATTTTTAATTTAGTTAATTGTGCATTATTTTTAATTAATTGTATTTATAATTAATTATTGATTGCATTATTTTTTATTATTTTTATTTTGATTGTTTTAGGATTTTGGCTAGCCTGGACCCATGTCAGACCCTAGTGGACCCATGTCCGACCCAGCCCACACCCTTGTGAGAATTATTTTTGGGTTTTAGAATATTTATTTTATTTTTAGGAGGTTAGTTGGAGAGATTTGGAACTAGTTTGAGTGCATTTGGAGCCCCGGAACCCAAAACCGAGTGAGTAGGGGCGTTTTGGGAATGTGGAACTTAGTGTAACCCTTATATTTAGCATGGCCGGCCCCAAACCCTTCCCAGACCCGTGTGAACTAGCAGGAGCTTCTTCCCCACTTCCTCTTCTTCTTCATTCTTCATTCTTCTTCTTCTTCTTCTCCATTTTCCACTCTTCCTTCTTCTTTTCTTCTTCCCACTTTCAAGTAAGCTTCCATTTCTCTTCTTTCTTCCTCTATTCTTCTTTATGATTAACCCTAACCCTAGATCTTTCCCTAACCTAGGTGGGTAGAGCCTAGATTTGGTGTTGGAGCTTGGATTTGAGGCTTGGAAGCTTGGATTGGAGGATTTGGAGCATTTTGGGGATTTTTGCTTGGGATTCCAACTCCCAAGAGGTAAACCCTAATTTTCCCCTTGTAATTACTCTTTTATAGTGTAATTAATATTTTAGAACCTTCCTAGACCCTTAGGCTACCCGTGGGAGGAAGTTGGAACTAGTTTGGGTGAGTTTAGAGACTTTAACACTAGGTTTTGTGTCAATTTCGGGTGGAATCCGAAATTGGCCCAATTTTGGGTGATGCCCTAGGTTAGACGGACCTAGGTAGACGTTGTCGGGAGTCGTGAGGGTGAGTGCGTGTCTCCGTTTGGACACGGGAAGTCGTGTCGCGGAGAAACGGGCGTTTCGGGCGAAATTGGGGCTTTTCGTCGTCGCCGATTCTAAGTGCGTGTGCGTTTCCGCCACGGACCTAGAATCGACGCGGGAGCGCATTTTCTAGGATCTAGACATCGTTTAGGACGCGTGGGTAAATTTTGGGCCGATTCCGAGTTCGTTTGGTGTGCGTTTCAGGAGGTTTTCCGAACCGCGCACCACGTGTTCGTCGAAATGACCGAACGGCCATTTCGGCGTGGTTTTCTAGTTTCGGGCTTGTGCGCGCGTTGGGTTAGCATCGGGGAGTGTGTGATAGAGTTTTCGGGCTATATTATATATATTTTAGGGTATTGGTGAGTGTCGGGGTCGTTGGGCGTGCGTGAGTAGGACGTGTGGTTTGAGTGTTGTGTGCGTGGTTGTGTTTGTATTGATATGTGTCTATATATATATATTTATATATATGTATGTGTGTGTATTTATATTTATGTACTTGTATATGTATATGTCTATGTGTATATATATATATGTATATGTGTAAGTGTGCTTGTGTGTGTATATGTGTATATATGTATATAGGTGTATGTATGTATATATAGTTGAGAGTGTGTGTAGATATATATATACATATGTTTGAGTGTGTGTGTGTATATATATATATATTAGTGTGTATATATATATAGATATATATGTGTGTATATATATATAGATATGTATATATATTTATGTGTGTGTGTTGATAGTGTTGTGAGTGTGTGTGTGTATTAGTGTGTGAGTGTGCTAGTGTGTGTGTGTTAAGAGTGTGTAGATGAGAGTTATATATATATAGATATTTAGTTATATATATATAGATATAGATGTATGTATATATATATATATAGATATATATATATATGTGTATATGTAGATGTGTGTTTATATATATATAGAGATATGTGTTTGTGTATATGTGTGTGTGTATATTTGTGTGTGTGTGTGTTGATTTGTGTTGGAGTGTGTTAGTGTGTGTTAGTAATAGGTATAAGTGTATATATATATATGTATCTAGTTATATATATATAGATGTGTATATATATGTATATATATATATATGTATATATATATAGGGGGGTGTGTGTGTGTATGTGAGATGAGAGGGGGGGGTGCCCAGCTGAAACAGGGAGCAGCAGCAGCTATGTGCAGCTGCAGCAGCAGCAAAATCAGCAGCAGCAGTAGCATAGCACAGCAGCAACAGCAACATTAAGCAGTGGCAGCAGCAGCAGATAAGCACAGTAGCAGCAGCAGTTTTAGGTAGCAGCAGCCGCAGTACAAGCAGCAGCAGCAGCTAGCAAGAGCAGTGTGCGAGAGAGAGGGGTATGTATATATATATAGATAGATAGATTGTTAGATAGGTAGATTAATGGATTGATAATTGGATAGGTAAATGGATAGATAATTAGATAGGTAGATAGCTAGTTAGATAAATAGGTAAATAGATAGATACATAGATAGTTAGGTTTCTAGATACTAGATAGGTAGATAACTAGATTCTTAGATATACCTATCTAAGAGATATAAATATCTATATGCCTAAGTTATATACATATATAGGTGTATAGGTAAGATAATGGGTAATCGGGTAAATGTGTGTGGATAAATATATACATAGGTGCATATATGCTTAGATATATATAAATATGATAGATATATATATTATCTAGCCTAGATTAATAACTAGGTATATATTCAATAGCTAGATAGCTAGTTAGAGGGGTTTTAGAGCGAAACCTCAATATCTTGAGATACCAAGGTATCTCAATACCTTGAGATAACCAAGGTATTGGGTTTCGAGCGGGGTTTTTGAGCAATAGCCTAGGATTTGTCTTGGAGTGATTTTTATATGCTTATGTGTATATATTTACGCGTGCTAGCATAGGTTTTAGCGGGTTTAGGCGAGGTGCGTAGCCTAGGTTGAGGTATCGGATACCGAGGGTATCCCGGTATCTCAAGGAGGCGAGTTTGTGAGTTTTCTAGCTTAATGATCTCGGTTTGACCTAGAATTTCAGGAGCACCCTAGTTTGACCCAGACTTGACCGTAGTTGACTCGGTTGACCGCCAAAGTCAACTTTTGACCTAGTTTTGACCTAGAGTTGACTTTTTGGACCCAGAGTTGACTTTTTGACCCAGATTTCACCGGTTTGACCCGTTTGACCTAGAACGACCCTAGAAGCCTATTTTTAGTTATTTTATATCTGTTTAACTCATTAGAACCCTGTTTAACCTTGTTTTTCGCATTAGGTCCTTGCGACACCGGTTCGGATCGCCAGTTGCTCAGGACGTCAGGCGAGTACATTCTCTGATAGTTTTCATTATCTGATATTTATTATGATTCAGCTTCTAGTATAGTATCATCTGATTATTCTGGCACCACACGGGACACTGACTGGTATTTCTGGATTCATTTACTTGCGACACGTACATTTCATGTTTCTGGCCTCTATTCTGGAATCACTACTGGCATCACCTACAGGCATCACTACAGGCATCATTCATGTACAGGCTGGACTCATCTTGATTTGCGTGTCGGGTCTTGGATCCACTTGTATTAGTCGGGGCGGGGAAATACTCGAGTAGACATGTAAACATTCCTATCTGGCATCATCAGGAATCACTCCCTCTGGTCTAATCTGGAATGATAGCAGCCGTGCACCCAGTGCGCGGTGAGCCGTACTTACCCCTAGCCGTTTACATGTCAAAACAAGTATTTCAAGGACACCGAGTTCATTCTTTATAGTCTGGACTCTCATGCATTTCTTGACTTGCCTCACTTACATGTTTCTGGACTTGACTCACTACATGTTTTTTATGCTGGACTCACTACACGTTCATGTGCACGGACTTGATCTTAGCTTAGATTCTTGTATCTTACAGTTACTACTATCTTGTTTCTGATATTCCTGCATCTTTACCTTTATGCACCAGTGATACATGTTTATTTCCTGTTTCATACTTACTTCTTTCTTCTTGCTACTTGCTATAACTGTTTTATAGTTTTTATCATTTAAATGGAACTGCTGTTAGAGATGTACTTGCTCCAGTCCTGACTGGACATATTTTTCAGAGTATCCGGAGGATTGGTGTCCGACGTTTTATGGACCTGAGCCTGTCGATGGTGCAGACAGGGACCCTCTAGTTTAGAGGTGATTTCCGGGTTGGTAGCCGGGATCACTAGGATCTTGTTGTTGTTTTTATTAGCTTTTAGCACCGGATTTGTCTCCGGTTTTGGATTGAGACCTTGTTTGTATATTATTTTGGATGATGTATTGTTGTATTATTATTATTATTGATGTTGTGGTTGTTGTAGTAGTAGTTGGTGGTTAGACTTTATAGTTGTTAGATCTCTGTGTTATCTTATCGTGCTTAGATTCGTGATTGAGTATATTATGATTATCATTTGATATTTGCTCCTCCGTTTGGAGTTGAGATCTTGGCAGATTTATATATTGTTTGCGTGGTTGCCCTCCTTTTGGAGAGGTCATGCCCGATTTTTGTGTGAGATTATTATCTAGATAGTTGACCTAGACAGCGTTCTACCGCCGATGCTGCGGCGTAGGCTGGACGTACCCACGACTCATGCCCGATTTTCCGGGTGCGGGTCGTGACACGTTTTTGGTGGCGGCCCCATGCAGGTCTCGATTCGCAATTAGTGCGATGTCGTGGTGGTACAATAACTTAGTTGTACTGCTGCGAGCCTGCTCTAGGATATAGGATCTAGGATGAGAGTGTACTCAATCACGACTAGGAACAATTCCAATCTAATTATTCTGAAATTGCTTCTTTTGAAATATTACTGTCCTTTCTTGATGATATCGTATCTTGCGCCGTATTGACTTCTTTTGATCTGTGTTCAGGATGCCTCCGAAGACACGATCCCATCGTACCGTTCCAGCAGTTGCCTCGGAGAGGTCTGCTACCTCTCGTCCAGCTCGTATTCAGGCAGCTGCTACCGCTCCACTCACCACTCCTGCGGTTGAGGGAGCCTCTGTTTCTCTCGGGGATCCTTCTCCACTTATCGATCCGAGGACTACCCCAGTCGTTCTGGTGGTTCCTCCACCACTTCCTGCTCCAGTAGATGCCGTACAGTTGTTTGCGTTCTTCAGGGAGATGATGGACGCGCAGCACCGTCAGGTGGATGTGATGAGACTGGGCATTGAGAACGCCCACCAGGTGGCCATGACGGCAGTGGATAGGGTGGCACAGAATCAGCCACAGGCAGATCAGATTCAGCATCCGAGGCCAGGCAGTATTATCGACTTTCAGAGGATGCGGCCCAAGGAGTTCCGTGGTACAGAAGGGATCCTGTACGCGGATGACTGGATAGAGCAGATCGAGGGGATCTTCAGGCTGGCGCAGATTCCAGACAGCATGCAGATAGAGGCAGCGGGCAGTCAGATGTTCGACCTCGCTTTGACGTGGTATCGTACAGATACGAGGATCGCAGCGCCAGGGCTTACTTGGGAGGCTTTTAAGAGGCTTTTTAAGGAGAAGTTTTTCCCAGATGTGGCGCTCAGTGCTTTGGAGAGCCAGTTTGAGGCACTCGTCCAAGGGAGCATGACAGTGGACGAGTACGCAGCGGAGTTCTGTCGTTTGGGCAGATTTGTAGATGGCTTGAGTGAGGCAGCTAAGGCGAGGAAGTTTCGCAAGGGCTTGGTTATGGCGGTCAAGTCTTTGACCAGGAGCGACCGCGAGGCGACTTTTGAGCAGATAGTAGGAGATGCTCAGAGAGCAGAGGATGATTTGGAGCTTAAGTCCAAGAGAGGCAGGGATGATTCAGGCAGTGCCAGTGGTAGTGCGGGACCAGCTAAGCGTCCCTATGTGCAGAAGGCAGCGCAACAGGGTCAGGATCAGAGGGTGCCCACTTGTGCCTACTGCAGGAAGGCAGGACACACCTGGGATGTTTGTAGGAGGAGGCTGAAGGTGTGTTTGTTCTGTGGATCCGCTGCTCACCAGATGAGAGGTTGCCCCACTGCACCTCTATTGGGTGGAGCACAGGATCAGAGAGTTGGAGCTAGGCCATCTGTGGCACAGCATCATGCCCCGCACCAGCAGAGGAATACACCCCAGCAGGGCAGGGTTTATGCGTTGACGGTCGAGGAGGCCGATGCTACGGATGTCGGGTTAGCAGGTCTGTCTCTTGTTTCTTCTTCCTGTCCTTTTCCATTCCTGTGGTGTGCTTCATTAGTACCTGTTAGACTTTTTTTCTTTGTGCTGTGGTAGATAGTGTAGTGACCCTGATTGAGACTGTGATAACACGACCAGTAGGACCCTGATTTTGCATGTTGTTAGGTAGAATTTCTCGACTGTGATTGTTGGGGGTTTGACCTAGAGGAGTGTGATTGACTTTAAATTTCGAGGACGAAATTTTCTAAGGAGGATAGGCTTGTCACCACCCCATTTCCAGAGCCGGGTATTTTTTTTTATTTTTAATTTAGTTAATTGTGCATTATTTTTAATTAATTGTATTTATAATTAATTATTGATTGCATTATTTTTTATTATTTTTATTTTGATTGTTTTAGGATTTTGGCTAGCCTGGACCCATGTCAGACCCTAGTGGACCCATGTCCGACCCAGCCCACACCCTTGTGAGAATTATTTTTAGGTTTTAGAATATTTATTTTATTTTTAGGAGGTTAGTTGGAGAGATTTGGAACTAGTTTGAGTGCATTTGGAGCCCCGGAACCCAAAACCGAGTGAGTAGGGGCGTTTTGGGAATGTGGAACTTAGTGTAACCCTTATATTTAGCATGGCCGGCCCCAAACCCTTCCCAGACCCGTGTGAACTAGCAGGAGCTTCTTCCCCACTTCCTCTTCTTCTTCATTCTTCATTCTTCTTCTTCTTCTTCTCCATTTTCCACTCTTCCTTCTTCTTTTCTTCTTCCCACTTTCAAGTAAGCTTCCATTTCTCTTCTTTCTTCCTCTATTCTTCTTTATGATTAACCCTAACCCTAGATCTTTCCCTAACCTAGGTGGGTAGAGCCTAGATTTGGTGTTGGAGCTTGGATTTGAGGCTTGGAAGCTTGGATTGGAGGATTTGGAGCATTTTGGGGATTTTTGCTTGGGATTCCAACTCCCAAGAGGTAAACCCTAATTTTCCCCTTGTAATTACTCTTTTATAGTGTAATTAATATTTTAGAACCTTCCTAGACCCTTAGGCTACCCGTGGGAGGAAGTTGGAACTAGTTTGGGTGAGTTTAGAGACTTTAACACTAGGTTTTGTGTCAATTTCGGGTGGAATCCGAAATTGGCCCAATTTTGGGTGATGCCCTAGGTTAGACGGACCTAGGTAGACGTTGTCGGGAGTCGTGAGGGTGAGTGCGTGTCTCCGTTTGGACACGGGAAGTCGTGTCGCGGAGAAACGGGCGTTTCGGGCGAAATTGGGGCTTTTCGTCGTCGCCGATTCTAAGTGCGTGTGCGTTTCCGCCACGGACCTAGAATCGACGCGGGAGCGCATTTTCTAGGATCTAGACATCGTTTAGGACGCGTGGGTAAATTTTGGGCCGATTCCGAGTTCGTTTGGTGTGCGTTTCAGGAGGTTTTCCGAACCGCGCACCACGTGTTCGTCGAAATGACCGAACGGCCATTTCGGCGTGGTTTTCTAGTTTCGGGCTTGTGCGCGCGTTGGGTTAGCATCGGGGAGTGTGTGATAGAGTTTTCGGGCTATATTATATATATTTTAGGGTATTGGTGAGTGTCGGGGTCGTTGGGCGTGCGTGAGTAGGACGTGTGGTTTGAGTGTTGTGTGCGTGGTTGTGTTTGTATTGATATGTGTCTATATATATATATTTATATATATGTATGTGTGTGTATTTATATTTATGTACTTGTATATGTATATGTCTATGTGTATATATATATATGTATATGTGTAAGTGTGCTTGTGTGTGTATATGTGTATATATGTATATAGGTGTATGTATGTATATATAGTTGAGAGTGTGTGTAGATATATATATACATATGTTTGAGTGTGTGTGTGTATATATATATATATTAGTGTGTATATATATATAGATATATATGTGTGTATATATATATAGATATGTATATATATTTATGTGTGTGTGTTGATAGTGTTGTGAGTGTGTGTGTGTATTAGTGTGTGAGTGTGCTAGTGTGTGTGTGTTAAGAGTGTGTAGATGAGAGTTATATATATATAGATATTTAGTTATATATATATAGATATAGATGTATGTATATATATATATATAGATATATATATATATGTGTATATGTAGATGTGTGTTTATATATATATAGAGATATGTGTTTGTGTATATGTGTGTGTGTATATTTGTGTGTGTGTGTGTTGATTTGTGTTGGAGTGTGTTAGTGTGTGTTAGTAATAGGTATAAGTGTATATATATATATGTATCTAGTTATATATATATAGATGTGTATATATATGTATATATATATATATGTATATATATATAGGGGGGTGTGTGTGTGTATGTGAGATGAGAGGGGGGGGTGCCCAGCTGAAACAGGGAGCAGCAGCAGCTATGTGCAGCTGCAGCAGCAGCAAAATCAGCAGCAGCAGTAGCATAGCACAGCAGCAACAGCAACATTAAGCAGTGGCAGCAGCAGCAGATAAGCACAGTAGCAGCAGCAGTTTTAGGTAGCAGCAGCCGCAGTACAAGCAGCAGCAGCAGCTAGCAAGAGCAGTGTGCGAGAGAGAGGGGTATGTATATATATATAGATAGATAGATTGTTAGATAGGTAGATTAATGGATTGATAATTGGATAGGTAAATGGATAGATAATTAGATAGGTAGATAGCTAGTTAGATAAATAGGTAAATAGATAGATACATAGATAGTTAGGTTTCTAGATACTAGATAGGTAGATAACTAGATTCTTAGATATACCTATCTAAGAGATATAAATATCTATATGCCTAAGTTATATACATATATAGGTGTATAGGTAAGATAATGGGTAATCGGGTAAATGTGTGTGGATAAATATATACATAGGTGCATATATGCTTAGATATATATAAATATGATAGATATATATATTATCTAGCCTAGATTAATAACTAGGTATATATTCAATAGCTAGATAGCTAGTTAGAGGGGTTTTAGAGCGAAACCTCAATATCTTGAGATACCAAGGTATCTCAATACCTTGAGATAACCAAGGTATTGGGTTTCGAGCGGGGTTTTTGAGCAATAGCCTAGGATTTGTCTTGGAGTGATTTTTATATGCTTATGTGTATATATTTACGCGTGCTAGCATAGGTTTTAGCGGGTTTAGGCGGGGTGCGTAGCCTAGGTTGAGGTATCGGATACCGAGGGTATCCCGGTATCTCAAGGAGGCGAGTTTGTGAGTTTTCTAGCTTAATGATCTCGGTTTGACCTAGAATTTCAGGAGCACCCTAGTTTGACCCAGACTTGACCGTAGTTGACTCGGTTGACCGCCAAAGTCAACTTTTGACCTAGTTTTGACCTAGAGTTGACTTTTTGGACCCAGAGTTGACTTTTTGACCCAGATTTCACCGGTTTGACCCGTTTGACCTAGAACGACCCTAGAAGCCTATTTTTAGTTATTTTATATCTGTTTAACTCATTAGAACCCTGTTTAACCTTGTTTTTCGCATTAGGTCCTTGCGACACCGGTTCGGATCGCCAGTTGCTCAGGACGTCAGGCGAGTACATTCTCTGATAGTTTTCATTATCTGATATTTATTATGATTCAGCTTCTAGTATAGTATCATCTGATTATTCTGGCACCACACGGGACACTGACTGGTATTTCTGGATTCATTTACTTGCGACACGTACATTTCATGTTTCTGGCCTCTATTCTGGAATCACTACTGGCATCACCTACAGGCATCACTACAGGCATCATTCATGTACAGGCTGGACTCATCTTGATTTGCGTGTCGGGTCTTGGATCCACTTGTATTAGTCGGGGCGGGGAAATACTCGAGTAGACATGTAAACATTCCTATCTGGCATCATCAGGAATCACTCCCTCTGGTCTAATCTGGAATGATAGCAGCCGTGCACCCAGTGCGCGGTGAGCCGTACTTACCCCTAGCCGTTTACATGTCGAAACAAGTATTTCAAGGACACCGAGTTCATTCTTTATAGTCTGGACTCTCATGCATTTCTTGACTTGCCTCACTTACATGTTTCTGGACTTGACTCACTACATATTTTTCATGCTGGACTCACTACACGTTCATGTGCACGGACTTGATCTTAGCTTAGATTCTTGTATCTTACAGTTACTACTATCTTGTTTCTGATATTCCTGCATCTTTACCTTTATGCACCAGTGATACATGTTTATTTCCTGTTTCATACTTACTTCTTTCTTCTTGCTACTTGCTATAACTGTTTTATAGTTTTTATCATTTAAATGGAACTGCTGTTAGAGATGTACTTGCTCCAGTCCTGACTGGACATATTTTTCAGAGTATCCGGAGGATTGGTGTCCGACGTTTTATGGACCTGAGCCTGTCGATGGTGCAGACAGGGACCCTCTAGTTTAGAGGTGATTTCCGGGTTGGTAGCCGGGATCACTAGGATCTTGTTGTTGTTTTTATTAGCTTTTAGCACCGGATTTGTCTCCGGTTTTGGATTGAGACCTTGTTTGTATATTATTTTGGATGATGTATTGTTGTATTATTATTATTATTGATGTTGTGGTTGTTGTAGTAGTAGTTGGTGGTTAGACTTTATAGTTGTTAGATCTCTGTGTTATCTTATCGTGCTTAGATTCGTGATTGAGTATATTGTGATTATCATTTGATATTTGCTCCTCCGTTTGGAGTTGAGATCTTGGCAGATTTATATATTGTTTGCGTGGTTGCCCTCCTTTTGGAGAGGTCATGCCCGATTTTTGTGTGAGATTATTATCTAGATAGTTGACCTAGACAGCGTTCTACCGCCGATGCTGCGGCGTAGGCTGGACGTACCCACGACTCATGCCCGATTTTCCGGGTGCGGGTCGTGACAATTGGCATAATTCTCTCAGAGAATCAGGGGCCTACAAAGTATGTCGTCTTTTGAACGGCAGAGGCCGCCAAGTAGTATAGGGGTCATCACAACCGCGTATCTTCGGTGGAGCGTACGGGTTACATAAAAAAAAGGTGCAAAGGAGCCCAAATGTCTTACTTGTTGTTCTCCCCATCCTATGCTCTAAGTATGTCACATCCATGACACGATAAAACCTCAAAATAACTGCCAGGTCTACTAGCATACAAAGTTTCTATCAGCAGTCATCCCTAACGCACGGCTCATGCGTACAGGAGGCCAGACCTGTCACGCAGTCCATGATCTATATGAGACTCACAACTCATGTAACAACTGTGTCACGGCCAATGAACCTAATGATGCTCTATAATACTGGGGTGGTCTCATAAAGTAGGTCCAAAAATATACATAAATATAATATGATACAACGACATCATTGTTGCATCCAAGTTTCCTTAGACGCACAATTTATATAGCAATAAATGAACTAAATAAGCATAAATAAATTATGCAGGCATCATATGAAATATAAATAATAGTACGATGGCAAGGTATACTTGCCGAGCAAGAATTATGTATAGTGCAAGCGTCCAATACGGTGTTAAGTTTGGTAGAAGAATTGGAGTTAGGGTTTGGGATGTACTATAGGGAACATATATATAGGGAAAGAGGTCGGTTCTGCGGGGTGGTTTAGTGGTTTCAAAACCACTGTTGCTGCTGTTTCTTTCTTTACTTGTTTTGGGTTTTGGTTGAGGAGAGTTTAGTAATAATAGAGATAAGAGACGGTAGAATAAGTCGGCTCACATGCGCGGAGAAGGGAAAGAAAAGTTGGTTTTTGCTACTGCTGTTGTGGATATTTTGCTCTCCTAACGGTCCGGGTAGGGCTAAACGGGTAGTGGGTTTGGGTTTCGGTTTGAGATCCAATAGGAATTTCTTTTCTAATTAATCATATATATATATATATATATATATACCTAAAAAATTCTAAAAATTATATTTGTGCATATAATCAAGCTAGCAACAGTCCAAAGGGTCTCCTAGATGGAATAAATTAGAAAAAAATTATAATGGCTCCATAAATCCCCTAATGCACAAATATCTCGAATAAAAATCTATTTCCTATATTAGCTCATAACTATTATAAATAAATAATTAATATGATTTTCAAAATTAGGGGTTTTACATTCTACCCAACTTATAAAAAATTTGTCCTCAAAATTAAAACTAAGCCACGGTAGAAAGTCAAGGATGGTATAAGATATAAATTAACAAAGTAAATTTATACCTTGGTCTGCGAATAGGTCCAAAAAACGTTTGCGCATGTCATCCTCGCACTCCCAAGTAGATTCTCCTGGCGTGCCATGCTTCCATGCCACGCAGACCAAGGGAATAGACTGGTTCCTTAATACTTTTTCTTGACGATCAAGGATTCCCACGGGTCTCTCTTGATATGACAAGCTCGGCCCAATGGTGATCTCCAAATGGTCGAGAACATGACTGTTGTCTGCTACATATCGCCTGAGCTGCGACACATGGAATACGTCATGTACTCTCTCAAGTGAAGGTGGTAGCGCAAGTCGATATGCTACTTCTCCCACTCTCTCTAGCACGTCAAATGGTCCAATATACCTTGGACTCAACTTGTCGCGCCCTCCGAATCGAATGGTGCCTCTGGTAGGTGATATCCTTAAGAAAACATGATCTTCCTCTTTAAACTCCAAGGGACGATGATGAAGGTCTGTCCATTGTTTCTGTCTGTCTTGCGCTGCTTGCAAGTGTCCTTGTATCTTCTTAAATGTCTCAACGGTATTGATCACTAACTCTGGTCCCAGAATCTGACGTTCTCTTACATTACTCCAACACACAGGAGACCTACACTTCCTTCCATACAATGCTTCAAACGGAGCCATCTGGATGCTTGCCTGATAGCTATTGTTGTAAAAAAACTCCACAAGATGTAGGTGGTCCTCCCATGATCCTCCAAAGTCTATCATACAAGCTCTCAACATATCTTCTAATGTCTGAATAGTACGTTCTGACTGCCCATCTGTCTGCGGGTGATAAGATGTACTGAACTTCAGACGAGTTCCAAGACTCTCTTGCATGCTCCTCCAAAAGTATGATGTAAAGTACGAATCCCTGTCTGATACAATGCTGACTGGTATGCCGTATAATCTCATGATCTGCCTCATATATAAGTCAGCCAAAGCTTCTGAAGATTGGCCAACTCTAAAAGGCAAGAAATGGGCTGACTTGGTGAGTCGGTCCACTATTACCCATACTGCATCTCTTCCATTTGGACTCTTGGGAAAACCCGTGACAAAGTCCATAGTGATGTGTTTCCAATTCCACTCTGGAATCGGGAGTGGTTGCAATAACCCTGCTGTTCTCTGGTGCTCCGCATTTACTTGCTGATATACCAAACTTTTAGCTACAAAGCGAACTATCTCTCTTTTTATTCCATGCCACCAAAAGTGCAGTCGTAAATCAAGATATATCTTGGTGCCTCCAGGATGAATAGAATATATCGAACTATGAGCTTCTGTTATCAGCTCCTGTCGAATCTCTCCATTTGGAACATAAAGACGATTACCATATCGTAATGTCTCATCATCATGAATGTGCAGTCATGTCTGCTCTCCGGCCTCTGTCATTTCCTTTAATCTTCTGAATCTGGCATCGGTAGGCAATGCTGCCTTGATTATTTCTACTAGTAATGATTGTACTTGCAAGTTGGCTAGTGTCCTGTCTGCTCCGGATAATATTACTTCAATGCCAAGACCTTACAAGTCTTTCAATAATTCCCTTTGTGTTGTCAAGAAGTAAGCTATTGGTTTTCGGCTTAACGCGTCTGCTACAACGTTAGCTTTGCCTGGATGATAATGTAGCTCTATCTCGAAATCTTTTATCAACTCGAGCCATCAATGTTGCCTCATATTTAACTCCTTCTACGTGAAAACGTACTTGAGGCTTTTGTGGTCTGTATATATTTTTACTCGTTCCCCATATAAGTAATGTCTCCATAACTTCAGAGCAAATACAACGGCTGCATGTTCCAAGTCATGAGTTGGATAATTCTTCTTATGTACTCGTAACTGTCTAGATGCATATGCAATCACCTTGCCAAACTGCATCAATACGCATCCTAAGCCTTTTCCTAATGCGTCACTGTAGATCACATAGCCTCCTGATCCTGATGGAATAGTCAATACTGGTGCTGTAGTCAGTCGCTTCTTTAACTCCTCGAAAGCGGCTTGACACTCGTTGGTCCATATGAACTCTTGATCTTTTCAAGTTAACCGAGTCATAGGTGTTGCTATCCTTGAGAAGTTCTCCACGAACCGTCGGTAATATCCCGTAAGTCCAAGGAAACTTTTCACCTCCGTTGCTGATTTAGGAACAGGCCATATCTCGACTGCCGAGATCTTTTCTGGATCAACAGAAATACCATCTCATGTAACAACATGTCCAAGAAATGAGACTCTGTCCAAGAAGAACTCACATTTACCGAGCATTGCATATAACTGCTCTCTCCTCAAGGTCTCTAGAACAATCCGCAGGTATTTCTCGTGCTCCTCGTAGCTTCTTGAATAGACAAGTATATCATCTATGAAGACAACCACGAACTGGTCCAAATACTGATGGAAGACTCGATTTATTAAGTCCACAAAGATAGCTGGAGCATTGGTCAATCCAAATGGCATGACTAGAAACTCGTAGTGTCCATATCTTGTTCGGAATACGGTCTTCGGGATATCCTCCTTCTGTACCTTCACCTGGTGATATCCCGATCTCAAATCTATCTTTGAGAACATCTTGGCTCCACTAAGCTGATCAAATAGGTCATCAATGCGTGACAGTGGATATTTATTCTTCAATGTTACTGCATTTAAGGCTCTATAGTCAATGCACATACGCACTGACCCATCCTTCTTTGGTACAAACAACACTGGTGCTCCCCAGGGTGATGCACTTGGTCGGATGAAACCTTTCTTTTCTAGTTCTTTCAACTGTGTCTTCAGTTCATCCATCTCCTTCTTCGCCAGTCTATAAACATGTGATGCTATGGGTGCTGCTCCTAGTGTTAATTCAATCAAAAACTCTACGTCTCTGTCTGGGGGTAGGCCTGGAAATTCTTCTGGAAAGACGTCTTGGAATTCTGAAATAATGGAATGATAGACAACATCGTCCATTGTGAGCTGCATACCATCAAGGATTTTTGTGGATCCTCGTTCAAACTCAAGTTCAGGCTGGCCTGGTACCTTGAAAAAAATGCTTCTTCCAAAGCAATCTGTCATGCCCCAATCCCAAAATACGTAGGACTAGAAATACATAACACGCCCAGCTGTATGTATACGAACTCCAATATATAGAAAATGTATGCACGCGTACGCTGTTCATGAATATCAAATCCATCAGTGGTAATATACTGTCACAACAAGTCATACACAATCTATATCTCATCCACAGCACAATTAATCAATAGTACTAAAGGGCTGAATAATATTGAATATCCAAATATAAGTATCAAGTCTGATAGTCAGGTGGAAACAAATCCACTACAAAATGACTATACTGAAGTAGCAACATATCTAAACAGCGGTAATAAAATCACAAGTACTCTGAGGGTAAGGCCTCCTCAGTCAGGTACGTAGTGTCAGGTCCAGGTCCGTACTCCTGTGGGTACTCCTGCTCGTCCATATCTGGAAAGGGACCAGGTCCTCAGTGGAACGTAACAAGATACATATAAACATGCCAATAAGTACTAAAATATAAATATCTACTGGGTCACCTAACCGTCTATGTGAATGCAGTTTGAGAATAACTTTCCAACCTGTGGGCTATCTGGCCATAAATGGGATTGACATAATTTTCTCGGAGAATCAGAGGCCTACAGAGCATGTTGTCTTTTGAACGGCAGAGGCCGCCAGGTAGTATGGGGATTATCTCGCGTATCTTCGGTGGAGCGTACGGATTACATATAAGGAAAGTGCAAAGGAGCCCAAATGTCTTACTTGTTGTTCTCCCCATCCCATGCTCTAAGCATTCCATATCCATGACACGATAAAACATATAAATAACTGCCAGGTCTACTAGCATACAAAGTTTCTATCAGCAGTTATTCCTATCGCACGGGTCATACGTACAGGAGGCCAGACCTGTCACGCAGTCCGGGATCTATATGAGACTCACAATCCGTGTAACAACTGTGTTACGTTGAATAAGCCAAATAATGTTCCATAATACTGGGGTAGTCTCATAAACAAGGTCTAATGCAAATAACTAAAGAAAACAGGATCATGCTTTAATTGAAATGTAAATAATAGTACAGTGGCAAGGTATACTTGCCGAGCAAAAGTTCTGGGTAGTGCACGTCCAACAGTGTTATTAGTTGAAGAAGTGAGGTTTTAGGGCTTGGGGTGCATTGTATCGATATATATAGAGAATAAGAGGCGGTGGAGGAAACTTAGTGGTTAAGGAACTAAAACTACTGTCGCTGCTATTTTCTTTCTTTTCATTGGTTTTGGTTTCGGTTGAGGGTTATTTAGTAATAGTGTTAAGGAGTGGTGCAATGAGAAACTTACACGTGAAGGTCAGGAAAGTAAATCAAAGTTAAGTTTTGCTTCTGCTGCTGATATTTTCTAAAGAGTGTGGTTTTACGCGTGGTGAAGGAATCTTAAGTGGTGAAGGATATTACGCAGGAGTTGGTATTACTCGTAAAGAAAAGAATTAGGTGGGTTGGGTTTACGCGCAGTGAAAGGAATAGTTTACGCGTATGAGTTATACGCGTAGGTTTGCTACTACTGCTATTATATTTACGCGCGGAGAAGAGAGGCAAAGTTTACGCGGCTGTTGCTGCTATTGCGGATTTTACGCAGGGAAGTAGTATACGCGGGTTCGGATTTTGGGTTAGCACCAATAGGAACTTCTATTTTCTATTTCTCTCATTCATTTTTCTTATTAATAATATTTATATATATATACATATTTATACATAGAAAATTCTAAAAATTATAGGGGTACTCATGGTTTAAACTGGCAACTGTCCAAAGGGTCTCCTACATGAAATAATTTAGAAAAATTTATAATGGTTCCATAAAATCCTCTAGATATACAAATAATAGATATTTTTAATAAATAAATAAAAATAGGATTTTTAGGATTAGGGATCTTACATTCTACCCAACTTATAAAATTTCGTCCTCGAAATTAAACTAAGTCACTGTAGAAAGTCAAGAATGGTATAAGATATAATTAATCAAAGTAAATTTATATCTTGGTCTGCGAATAGGTTTGAAAAACGTTCACGCATGTCATCCTCACATTCCCTGGTAGATTCTCCTGGCAAGCCATGCTTCCATGCTACACGGACCAAGGAAATAGACTGGTTTCTCAATACTTTCTCTCGATGATCAAGGATTTCTACGGGTTGCTCTTGATAGGACAAATTTGGCCCAATGATGATTTCCGTATGGTCGAGAACATGACTGTTGTCTGCCACATATCGCCTGAGCTGCGATAAATGGAATACGTTATGTACCCCCTCAAGAGAAGGTGGTAGCGCAAGTCGATATGCTACCTCTCCCACACTCTCTAGTACGTCAAATGGTCCAATATACCTTGGACTTAACTTGCCGCACCCTCCGAATCGAATAGTGCCTCTGGTAGGTGATATTCTTAAGAAAACATGATCGCCTTCTTTGAACTCCAAGGGTCGACGGTGAAGGTCTGCCCACTGCTTCTGCCTGTCTTGAGCTGCTCGCAGGTGTCCTTGTATCTTTTTAACTGTCTCAACAGTGTTGACTACTAATTCTGGTCCCAGAATCTGACGTTCTCCCATGTCACTCTAACATACAGGAGATCTATATTTTCTTCCATATAATGCTTCAAAC
Organism: Iris macrosiphon; assembly: GCA_036927795.1. Lineage (NCBI taxonomy): Eukaryota > Viridiplantae > Streptophyta > Magnoliopsida > Asparagales > Iridaceae > Iris > Iris macrosiphon. Next base: position 126,701,472 of record JAYESA010000006.1, on the reverse strand, counting down.
GAAGCCATATGGATGCTTGCCTGATAGCTATTGTTGTAAGAAAATTTCACAAGATGTAGATGGTCCTCGCATGATCCTCCAAAGTCTAACATACAAGCTCTTAACATATCCTCCAGTATTTGAATAGTACGTTCTGACTGTCTATCTGTTTGCGGGTGATAAGATGTACTGAACATCAGACGAGTTCCAAGGCTCTCTTGCATGCTCCTCCAAAAGTGTGATATAAAGCGTGAATCCCTGTCTGATACAATACTTACTGGTATGCCGTGCAGTCTCACGATCTGTCTCATATATAAGTCAGCCAAAGCTTCTATAGATTGGCCAACTCTAAAATGCAAGAAATGGGCTGACTTGGTGAGTCGGTCCACTATTATCCATACTGCATCTCTACCACTTGGACTTTTGGGAAAACCTGTGACGAAGTCCATAGTGATGTGCTCCCACTTCCATTCTGGAATCGAGAGTGGTTGCAATAATCCTGCTATTCTTTGGTGCTCCGCCTTTACTTGTTGACATACCAAACATTTAACTACAAAGTGAGCTATCTCTCTTTTTATTCCATGCCACCAGAAGTGCTGTCGTAAATTCCGATACATCTTGGTTCCTCCAGGATGAATAGAATATATTGAACTATGAGCTTCTGTCATCAGCTCCTGTTAAATTTCTCTATTTAGAACATAAAGACGATTACCACATCGTAATGTCCCGTCATCATGAATGCGCAATCCGGTCTGCTCTCCGGCCTCTGTTCTTTCCTTTAATCTTCTGAATCTGGTGTCTGTATGCAATGATGCCTTGATTCTTTCTACTAGTAATGATTGTACTTGTAAATTGGTTAGTATCCCGTCTGCTTCGGGTAATATCACTTCAATGTCAAGACTTTGCAAGTCCTTTAATAACTCCCTCTGTGTTGTTAGGAAATAAGTTGCTGGTTTTTGGCCTAATGCGTCTGCTACGACGTTAGCCTTGCCTGGATGATAATGTAGCTCTATCTCAAAATCTTTTATCAACTCGAGCTATCGACGTTGCCTCATATTTAACTCCTTCTGTGTGAAGACATACTTGAGACTTTTGTGGTCGGTATATATTTCCACTCGTTCCCCATATAAGTAATGTCTCCATAACTTCAGAGCAAATATAACTGCTGCAAGTTCCAAGTCATGAGTTGGATAATTCTTTTCATGTACTCGTAACTGCCTAGATGCATATGCAATCACCTTGCCATGCTGCATCAATACGCATCCCAGGCCTTTCCCTGATGCGTTACTGTAGATCACATAGCCTCCTGATCCTGATGGAATAGTCAATACTGGTGCTGTAGTCAGTCACTTCTTTAACTCCTCAAAAGTGGCTTGACATTCATTGGTCCATATGAACTCTTGATCCTTGCAAGTCAACCGAGTCATAGGTGTTGCTATCTTTGAGAAATTTTCTACGAACCGTCGGTAATATCCCGCAAGTCCAAGGAAACTTCTCACCTCTGCTGTCGATTTAGGAATAGGCCATGTCTCGACTGCCGAGATCTTTTCTGGATCAACAGAAATTCCATCTCCTGTAATAACATGTCCAAGAAATGAGACTCTGTTCAAGAAGAACTCACATTTACTGAGTTTTGCATATAACTGCTCTCTTCTCAAGGTCTCTAGAATAATGCGCAGATGCTTCTCGTGCTCCTCATGGCTCTTGGAATAGATAAGTATATCATCTATGAAGACGACCATGAACTGGTCCAAATATTGATGGAATACTCGATTCATTAAGTCCATAAAGATAGCTGGAGCATTGGTCAATCCAAATGGCATGACCAAAAACTCATAATGTCCATATCTTGTCCGGAATACGGTCTTCGGGATATCCTCCTTTCGTACCTTCACCTGGTGATATCCTGATCTCAAATCTATCTTTGAGAACACCTTGGCTCCACTGAGTTGATCAAATAAGTCATCAATACGTGGTAGTGGATATTTATTCTTCACTGTTACTGCATTCAAGGCTCTATAGTCAATGCACATACGTACTGACACATCCTTCTTTGGTACAAACAACACTAGTGTTCCCCAGGGTGATGCGCTTGGTCGGATGAAACCTTTATCTTCTAGTTCCTTTAATTGTGTCTTTAGTTCATCCATCTCCTTCTATGCCAATCTGTAAACATGTGATGCTATGGGTGCTGCTCCTGGTGTCAATTCAATTGAGAATTCTACGTCTCTATTTGGGGGTAGGCCTGATAATTCCTCTAGAAAAATGTCTGGGAATTCTGAAATAATGGGATGATAGACAACATCGTCCATTGCGAGCTGCATACTATCAAGGATTTCTGTGGATCCTCGTACAAACTCAAATTCAGGCTAGACGGGTATCTTAAAAAGAATGCTTCCTCTAAAGCAATTGAAGAAAGCGTGGTACTTGCTCAGCCAATCCATCCCAAGTACAATATCAAAAGTTGGCATAGGAAGGACTAAGAGTCGGGCATTCATTTCTCTACCATGTATCACTATAGGACACGATCTACAATTTCTATTAATAGGTACTACTACTCCTCCGGTAAGAATTATAATACAACTAGGTAAAGGTGTGAAGGCAATATTGTGTTTGGCAATAAAACTAGATGATATGAATGAGTGGGTGGCTCCCGTATCAAACAATGTCACAGCAGGAAAGTAAAAGCAAGAGTGATACCTGCTATGACATCGACCTCTTGATCCATGTCATCTACTTCCATTACAAAATCTTGCCCGTTCCTCTGTGGTTGTCCCTGTCTGGCCCTCGTGAATTGACCCTCCTGGGCAGGCAGCGGTGGTCCTCGCTGAAATCCTCCTGCGGCCGGAGGTCGAGGTGCTCCTTGTCTCATCAGTTACGGAGCTGGCTTTGGTGCTGGAAGTGCTAGCCTCTGTACTGGTGGTGGAAGTGTTGATGTTTGTTGCATAGGACAGTCTTTTAACATATGCTGTCCGGAACTACATCTCATACATTATCCTAGGCGAGATCGACAGTCCCTCATAATATGTCCGTGTTTTCCACAATAATTGCATTGGGGTTTTTCTGGGATCTGGTACGGTCCTGTTCTGTGTTGGTACTGTTGTTGCTGAGTTAGAGGATGTCTGATAGGTCCTCCTTGTTGTGTCCTTGTCGGTCCTGTATGTGTCCTTGCTGGTCCTTGTTGCGTCCCCAGCTGAACTCCTTTTTCTCGGCTGATGGTTTCTTGCAATCTGGCTTCTGTTAGTACCTCGGCATAAGAGATGCGGGATTGGGAGCTAGTATAGTATTGTAGCTCCTGAGTCAGTCCGCGGTGGAACCTCTTAACTCTGGCCAAGTCATCTGGTATCAGGGCAGCGCCATATTTGCTAAGGCGACTAAATTCGGCATCGTACTCGTCAACTGTTCTGTTTCCCTGCTCCAGGTGGAGAAACTGATCGTACAATGCATCTCTGACGGTGTCCGAGATTTCTTTTGAAGCACTCCAGGAACTTCTCCCAGGTCTGGTATGTACCCAGCTGGCGTTCCATGGAATCCCACCAGTGGTGAGCATTACCATCTAGGAGTGTCCTTACACCTGTCATCCATAGGTCTGCAAGTAGCTGTGATGCCTCTAATAGCTTCCGAGTGTGAGTGATCCAGTTGGTAGTTTCCTTTGGGCTCTCAATGCCTTTGTACGGCCTTGGACCCATTTGTACAAAGTCCTTTACTGAACCAACTCTGGCTAGAGCTAGTGCTTGAGTTGGTACAACAGTCTTTGCAGCCATCCTTTCAAGTGCTGCTAGGAACTCTTATCTCTGTTCTGCTGCTTGTTGTCTCTATTCCTGTATCATTATCTGGAAGAATTAGAACAGTTGTGCGTGGCCATCCTGCGGTATCGATGAGGCTGGAAGGTTCCCATTGGGTGGAACGAGAAGATCGGATGGGACTGGATTGTGAGTCTGTCCATCTGTTTCTAGAATTCTAGGAGTGGTTGAGGTCCCTCCTTGAGTCTGACCATTGACTCCAGGAGTTGTGTCATTATTGGTGATAGTACATCCCTTCTGCATATTCATCTTTCTGCAGGTGATGTATACCACTATTTTTAGAAGAGGTACAGGATGCAAACATTAAAGAGGGTGTAGTAGCATAAAATATGCTGAGGAATTTGCCCGCGGAAAACATAGATTCAAAACTGTCAGCGTAAAATATGGTTTCAGATCTATCCGCGTAAAGCAGAGAATCAAGGAAGTTTGGCGTAAAATATGGCTCTTAGAAAAGTCTGCGTAAAAGTCCGTTCGCATAAATCTGTATAAAAGTTCTACGCGGAGAAAGATCGGTTGCGCAAAGTTATGCTGTGTAAAGTCTGCGCAGAAAATTCACCCGTGCGTAGAATCTGCGTAAAAATTGTCTGCATAAAGTATAGCATACCTTGCAGCGTAAAGTTGTACGAGTAACTCTTCGTTTTTCCTCGGATGAGTTTGTCAGTCAAATTAGTGAATCTGACATCTGACAAAAGTACCGTACGATGATCGAGAGGGCGGCTGTGATGATGATTATGCACAGAGACCCAGATTGTCGTTTAGTGACAGAAGTCGTTTTACACATCTATAAGGAAGGAAATGGGTCTTCGAAATATGCTGCCTTTAGAAATAAGTTTTACGCTTAGGAAAGGACAAAATCAAAATGCTAAGTCAAAAAGCTGTTTCTTGCACAGGGCTCGAGGCATATCTCTGCATTTAATACATGAGATTTAGTTTTTCTTGGTCATGGCTGGGAAAGCTAAGTATGTGATAAATACTCATTATATTACCATCTATACACTTTACGCCTAATTAGGCTATTTTATACTGTTTTTTAATTATTATTCAAATTTCTCAAGTTTACGTTGGGGTGGGCTTTTATGCCAACTAGGCGGTTTGCTTGGTCTTTACGCCAACAACAGTCACCTTGTTTGATCTCTAAAAAAAATAGAGATCCCTGGTCACAGCGTAAAGGACTTCTGGCGTAAACTCAGGTTATCCAGAAAATAGGGTGGTTGGAAGGAGGAATGAGGTTTCGGTCCAGTGTGAATGAGATCCTTATTCTCTATTCCTATACACAGGCTTGTTTGGTACTGTTACGTAACTAAGACAATATATTCTGGACCTGCATGGGCCACCACCAAAAATATGTCACGCCCCAGTCCCAAAATACGTAGGACTAGGAATACGTAACACGCCTAGCCATATGTATACGAACTCCAATATATGGAAAACGTATGCACACGTACGCTGTTCATGAATATCCAATCCACCAGTGGTAATATACTGTCACAACAAGTCATACACAATCTATATCTCATCCACAGCACAATTAATCAATAGTACTAAAGGGCTGAATAATACTGAATATCCAAATATAAGTATCAAGTCTGATAGTCAGGTGAAAACAAATCTACTACAAAATGACTATACTGAAGTAGCAACATATCTAAACAGCGGTAATAAAATCACAAGTACTCTGAGGGTAAGGCCTCCTCAGTCAGGTACGTAGTGTCAGGTCCAGGTCCGTACTCCTGTGGGTACTCCTGCTCGTCCATATCTGGAAAGAGACCAGGTCCTTAATGGGACGTAACAAGATACATATAAATATGCTAATAAGTACTGAAATATAAACATCCACTGGGTCACCTAACCGTCTATGTGAATGCAGTTTGAGAACAACTTTCCAACCTGTGGGCTATCTGACCATAAATGGGATTGACATAATTTTCTCGAAGAATCAGAGGCCTACAGAGCATGTCGCCTTTTGAACGACAGAGGCCGCCAGGTAGTATGGGGATTATCTCGCGTATCTCCGGTGGAGCGTACGGGTTACATATAAGGAAAGTGCAAAGGAGCCCAAATGTCTTATTTGTTGTTCTCCCCATCCCATGCTCTAAGCATGCCACATCCATGACACGATAAAACCTCTAAATAACTGTCAGGTCTACTAGCATACAAAGTTTTTATCAGCAGTTATTCCTATCGCACGGGCCATACGTACAGGAGGCCAGACCTGTCATGCAGTCCGGGATCTATATGAGACTCACAATCTGTGTAACAACTGTGTCACGTTGAATGAGCCAAATAATATTCCATAATACTGGGATAGTCTCATAAACAAGGTCCAATGCAAATAACTAAATAAAACAGGATCATGCTTTAATTGAAATGTAAATAATAGTATAGTGGCAAGGTATACTTGCCGAGCAAAAGTTCTGGGTAGTGCACGTCCAACAGTGTTATTAGTTGAAGAAGTGAGGTTTTAGGGCTTGGGGTGCATTGCATGGATATATATAGAGAATAAGAGGCGGTGGAGGAAACTTAGTGGTTAAGGAACTAAAACTACTGCCGCTGATGTTTTCTTTCTTTTCATTGGTTTTGGTTTCGGTTGAGGGTTATTTAGTAATAGTGTTAAGGAGTGGTGCAATGAGAAACTTACACGTAAAGGTCAGGAAAGGAAAGCAAAGCAAAGTTGAGTTTTGCTTCTACTGCTGATATTTTCTAAAGAGTGTGGTTTTACGCGTGGTGAAGGAATCTTAAGTGATGAAGGATATTACGCAGGAATTGGTATTACGCGTAAAGAAAAGAATTAGGCGGGTTGGGTTTACGCGCAGTGAAAGAAAGAGTTTACGCGTATGAGTTATACGCGTAGGTTTGCTACTGCTGCTATTATATTTACGCGCGGAGAAGAGAGGCAAAGTTTACGCGGCTGTTGCTGCTATTGCGAATTTTACGCAGGGAAGTAGTATACGTGGGTTCGGATTTTGGGTTAGCACCAATAGGAACTTCTATTTTCTATTTCTCTCATTCCTTTTTCTTATTAATAATATTTATATATATATATACATATTTATACATAGAAAATTCTGAAAATTATAGGGGTACTCATGGTTTAAACTGGCAACTGTCCAAAGGGTCTCTTACATAAAATAATTTAGGAAAATTTATAATGGTTCCATAAAATCCTCTAGATGTACAAATAATATATATTTTTAATAAATAAATAAAAATAGGGTTTTCAGGATTAGGGATCTTACACAATCGAAGAAAGTGTGGTACTTGCTTAGCCAGTCCATTCCAAGCACAATATCAAAAGTTGGCATAGGAAGGACTAAGAGTTGGGCATTCATCTCTCTGCCACGTATCACTATAGGACACGATCTACAAATTCTACTAACAGGTACAACTTCTTCTTCGGTAAGAATTCTAACATAACTAGATAAATGTATGGAGGCAATATTGTGTTTGGCAATAAAACTAGATAATATGAATGAGTGGGTGACTCCCGTATCAAACAATATCATAGCAGGAAAAGTAAAAGCAAGAGTGATACCTGCTATGACATCAATCTCCTGATTCATGTCATCCACTTCCATTGCAAAAGCTTTTCCATTCCTCTGTGGTTGTCCCTGTCTGGCCCTTGCGAATTGATCCTCCTGTGCAGGTAGTGGTGGTCCTCGCTGAAATCCCCCTGCTGCTGGAGGTCGAGGTGCTCCTGGTCTCATCATTTGCTGAGCTGGCTTCGGTGCTGAAAGCGCTAGCCTCTGTGCTGGCGGTGGAAGTGTCAATGCTTGTTGCATAGGACAGTCTTTCATCATATGCTATCCGGAACCATATCTCATACATTGTCCTAGGCGAGTTCGACAGTCCATCATAATATGTTCGTGTTTTCCACAATAATGGCAGTGGGGCTTCTCTGGGATCTGGTACGGTCATGTTCTGTGCTGGTACTGCTGTTACTGAGCTAAAGGAAATCTGATAGGTCCTCCTTGTTATGTTCTTGCTGGTCCTTGTTGTATCCTTGCGGGTCCTTGTTGCGTCCTCAGCTGACCTCCTTTTCCTCTGCTGATAGTTTCTTGTAATCTGGCTTCTGTCAGTAACTCGGCATAAGAGATCCGGGACTGTGAGCTTGTGTAATATTGGAGCTCGTGAGTTAGTCCGCGATGAAATCTCTTAGCCTTGGCCAAGTCATCTGGTATCAGGGCAGCGCTATATTTATTAAGGTGACTAAACTCGGCATTATACTCGTCAACTATTATGTTCCCCTACTCCAGGTGGAGAAACTGATCGTACAATGCATCTCTAACGGTGTCCGGGAAGTACTTCTTTTTAAAGCACTCCAAGAACTGCTCACAAGTCTGGTATATACCCAACTGGCGCTCAATGGATTCCCACCAGTGATGAGCATTACCATCTAGAAGCGTCCTTACACCTGTCATCCATAGGTCTGCAGGTAGCTGCGATGCCTCTAATAACTTCCGAGTGTGAGTGATCCAGTTGGTAGTTTCCTCTGGGCTCTCAATGCCTTTGTACGACCTCGGACCCATCTGTATAAAGTCCTTTACTGAACCAACTCTAGCTCGAGGTACTGGAGCTAGTGCTTGAGCTAGTACAGTAGTATTTGCAGCCATCCTTTTAAGTGCTACTAGGAACTCTTGTCTATGTTCTGCTTCTTGCTGCCTCTGCTCTGCAGCTAGTATGGCGGCATGTTGTCGTTGTTCCTGTATTATCATCTGGAAGAATTAGAACAATTGTGCCTGGCCATCCTGCGGTGTTGATAAGACTGGAAGGTTCCCATTAGGTGGAACGGGAAGATCAGATGGAACTGGATTGTGAATCTGTCCATCTGGTCCCGAAAGTCTAAAAATTGTTGAGGTCCCTCCTTGAGTCTGACCATTGACTCTAGGAGTTGTGTCACCATCGGTGACAGTACATCCATTCTGCATATCCATCTCTCTGCAGGTGATGTACACAACGATTAGACGAAGTACAAGAATCAAACAGGATGCAAGCATTAAATAGAATGTAGAAGCATAAAATATGCTGGGGAATTATCCGCATAAAACATGGCTTCAGAGCTGTCCGCGTAAAACAGAGATTCAAGGCTGTCCGCATAAAACAGAGATTCAAGGTGGTTTGGCATAAAGTAGAGCTTCAGAACTGTCCGCGTAAAGCAGAGAAGCGTAAAGTAGGGCTTCAGAGCTGTCCGCGTAAAACAGATATTCAAGACTGTCAGCATAAAACATGGCTTCAGAGCTATCCACGTAAAGCAGAGTTTCAAGAAAGTTTGGCATAAAGCAGGGTTTCAGAGTTGTCCGCGTAAAAAGTCTGCGCATAAAAGATTGCTATACTTCCTGCATAAAGTCTGCGTAAAAGGTCTGCGCGTAAAAGATTGATATACTTCCTGCGTAAAGTTTGCGTAAAAGGTCTGAGCGTAAAATCTGCGTGCGTAAAGTTTGTGTAAAAGTCTGCCTGCGTAAAGTCTAGCATACGTTGTAACGTAAAGTTGTACGAGGAACTCTTTGTATTTTCTCGGATGAATTTGTCAGACAAATTAGTGAACCTGATATCTGACAAAAGTAATGCACGATGATCGAGAGAACGGCTGTGATGATGATTTTGCACAGAGATCCAGGTTGTCATTTAGTGACATATTTGATACAAGTCATTTTTACGAATTTCAAAAGGAATAGAATGGAGTCTTCTGAATACGCTGCCTACAGAAATGAGTTTTTACGCTCAAGATAAGACAAAATCAGACGCCACGTCAAAAGTTGTTTCTGTACAGAGATCGAGGCATATCTCTGCATTTAATGCACGAGATTTGTTATAATTGGTCATGACTGGGAAAGCTAAGACTGTGACAAATACGCTCACATCATCATCCTTACATTTTATGCCAATCATGCTACTTTATGCTGGTTATCTATTATTCATAAATCATCAAGTTTACGCAGGGGCAGTTACCTACGTGGCTTGCATGCCAAGATCTTATAAAGGGATACGTGTCATACACAGATTGAACGTGGGTAGCAGTTATCATAACCGCAGCGTAAAGGAGGCAATATTCTTAATAGTTTAGCTTTTTACGCCAACAAGACAGTCATTTGGCTTTTACGCCAACCAGGCAGTCATTTGGCTTTTACGCCAACAATAGTCATTTGGCTTTTACGCCAACAAGGGTAAAGAGTTTTTGGCGTAAAACTTTGTTTATCCAAATATAGGATGGTTAAAAGGAAGAATGAGATTTCAGTCAAGCATGGATGAGATCCTTATACTCTATTCCTATACGCAAGCTTGTTCTGTACAGTTATGTAACCGAGACAATATATTCTGGACCTGCATGGGCCACCACCAAAAATATGTCACGCCCCAGTCCCAAAATACGTAGGACTAGGAATACGTAACGCGTCCAGCCGTATATATACGAACTCCAATATATGGAAACCATATACACACGTATGCTGTACATGAATATCCAATCCACCAATGGTAATATACTATCACAACAAGTCACACACAATCTATATCTCATCCACAGCACAAATAATAAGTAGGAATAAAGAGCTGAATAATAACTGAATATCAAAGATGAGTATCAAGTCTGATAGTCGGATGGAAATAAATCCACTACAAAATGACTATACTGAAGTAGCAACAAGGATCTCTAAACAGCGATAATAAAATCACAGATACTCAGAAGGTAAGACCTCCTCAGTCTGGTAAGTAGCGTCAGGTCTAGGTCCGTACTCCTGCGGGTACTCCTGTTCGTCCATATCTGGAAAAGGACCAGGTCCTCAGAGGGACATAACAAGATACATAATAACATGCCAATAAGTACTAAAAAGTAAACATCCAATGGTTCGCCTAACCGTCTAAGTGAATGCAGTTTGAGAACAACTTTCCACCAAGTGAGCTATCTGGCCATATAGTGGGATTGGCATAATTCTTTCGGAGAATCAGGGGCCTACAAAGCATGTCGTCTTTTGAACGACAGAGGCCGCCAAGTAGTATAGGGGTCATCACGACCGCATATCTCTGGTGGAGCGTACGGGTTACATAAAAAGAAAAGTGCAAAGGAGCCCAAATGTCTTACTTGTTGTTCTCCCCATCCCATGCTCTAAGCATGCCACATCCATGACACGATAAAACCTCTAAATAACTGCCAGGTCTACTAGCATACAAAGTTTCTATCAGTAGTTATACCTAACGCACGGCCCATGCGTACAGGAGGCCAGACCTGTCACGCAGTCCGTGATCTATATGAGACTCACAACTCGTGTAACAACTGTGTCACGGCCAATGAACCTAATGATGCTCCATAATACTGGGGTGGTCTCATAAAGTAGTTCCAAAAATATACATAAATAAAATATGATACGACGACATCGTCGTTGCACCCAAGTTTCCTTAGATGCACAATTTATATAGCAATAAATAAACTAAATAAGCAAAAATAAATTATGCAGGCATCATATGGAATATAAATAATAGTACGATGGCAAGGTATACTTGCCGAGCAAGAATTCTGTATAGTGCAAGCATCCAATACGGTGTTAAGTTTGGTGAAAGAATTGGAGTTAGGGTTTGGGATGTACTGCAGGGGATATATATATAGGGAAAGAGGTCGGTTCCGCGGGGTGGTTTAGTGGTTTCAAAACCACTGCTGTTGCTGTTTCTTTCTTTCTTTGTTTTGGGTTTTGGTTGAGGAGAGTTTAGTAATAATAGAGATAAGAGGTGGTCGAATAAGTCGGCTCACATGCGCGGAGAAGGGAAAGAAAAGTTGGTTTTTGCTACTGTTGTTGTGGATATTTTGCTCTCCTAACGGTCCGGGTAGGGCTAAATGGGTAGTGGGTTTGGGTTTCGGTTTGAGATCCAATAGGAATTTCTTTTCTAATTAATCATATATATATATACATATATATACCTAAAAAATTCTAAAAATTATATTTGTGCATACCATCAAGCTAGCAACAGTCCAAAGGGTCTCCGAGATGGAATAAATTAGAAAAAATTTATAATGGCTCCATAAATCCCCTAATTCACAAACACCTCGAATAAAAATCTATTTCCTCTATTAGCTCATAACTATTATAAATAAATAATTAATACAGTTTTCAGAATTAGGGATTTTACACCCGCTCGAAGAAGAAGGTCACAGTCGCTGGGGGTATTTCTTTCTCAGAACTACTGGGGGTTGCACAAGCTGGGGGGTAGCAATCCCTCGGACCTATGCAATAATCTGGCATTCCGAGGAGATATCGATTCTAAAGGAACAGACAGTAGGGGTGGCCACCCTCACGAAGAAGACACATCCTCCTACGCTGGGGGTAATATTCCATCAGAGTTCGAACAGGATGCAGCACTACTAGCTCTCCCCGTCGACTATTCACTACAAGGGTCCGAAGCAAAAAGTGCTACATAAACCATCCCTACCTACTCGCCTTATGTAAGAATGGTATATATGGTAGAGGACAACCACGAAGGCCCCAGTAACCGGCATCACCTTGAAACCCTCGAGGCCATGATGCAAACTATGAGCGAGTCAATGCAAGCCTTGACCCAAGCAGTGCTAGACATCAAGACGACTGTAGCCTCCCACCACCAAGGACTTCAGGTCAAGACCTTGAAACTAATACAGATTCAAATGCAACCGCTTCCCCCATTGGTGGTCGTCATGCTCTACCAAAGTCGTGTGCTCCTCCCGCGACAGATGAAGCTAGGAAAGCAATGAGGGAGGTCCAAGGACTCTGAGCCCTCCTAGATTCCATGAGCAATCAGGACTCACTCCACCATCTTGGAGTACGGCAGCCATATCCGCTGGAATGGAGGGATGTACCATATCCACCCAAGTACAAACCCTTCAATATTAAAATATTTGACGGGAAGTCCTCCCCTCGTCGATATATGTGCTACTTTAAAACTACGACGGGGCACCTACCCTGTAACGATGCTATCCTCACTAGGCTCTTCGTTGAGGCATTATCCGGGGTGGCCTTCGACTGGTTTTATAGCCTCCAAGATAACTGTATCTCATCTTTCGACGACCTCAAGAGTATTTTTCTTCTAAGATTCTATGAGGCGGGAAGTGACATGACTATGTCCTCCCTGATGGACGTTGCCCAAGGAGAAAAATAACTGGCACAAAATTATATCGAGCGGTTCTGACAAGCTGCGCTGAGGCTGCCCCCTGCTAATCCCGAGACGACGCTGATGGAGATGTGTTGTAGAAACCTACTTTCGACAGTCAGCCTCTGGATGGGTAATTGCCAGTTTAAAGACTAGACGGTGTTTATTATAAAGACTGTAGGAGCTGAGAAGAAGGTCAAGGGCGTCCGACTCTTGGGCATACTGATCCCTGTCATTGATAATAGAAAAAACGTTCCAAAATTTACTCAGGACAGTCCAACCCCAACCGCCGCCGCCGGCGGCGGCGACGACGGAGGCTGGAGGAGGAAGGGGCCTCCACTGCTTCCGCCGCGCGCAACACTCCGAGCGCGTGCCTCCGTCGCGCGCAACCTCCCGCCCGTGTGGCTCCGAAGTGCGTCGCCCTCGCGCGCCGTCGCCTCCCGCTGCTGTCGCTCGCTTCCTGCCGCCGCCCGCTATTGCTGATGATGATGATGCTTCTTCTTCTTCTTCTATCCTCCTAATTATTAGGACCGTCACTATGTTGACAGTCCTTCCAACAGTCATTTCAATTGGAAGGACTGTTAACATTGTGATAGTTCTAGAAAAAAAATTGGACAGCCAAGGACAATTTTCTGATGGTAAATTTGTAAATAACTAAAAAAAAATTGTACTAGTCTAAGTAAATTTTGTAATGTCTATAGTATTTGTCTAAAAGAATGAATTGTTTGTTCGACTTGGATACAGACACCACTACCAATCAAACTCAACTGCACAGCTAGAAGGGAACCTAGACTGACAGTGGAATATGAGTAGAGTTATGCAGGTTCTCAAATGAATGGTTTGATTGTTTTTTGTCGGAATACCAAATAAACTGTCTATGGTTTGTGATGCTATTATACTGATTCTAATAGAAATGCATAGGATTGCTTGTTTGCTTGTAGCTAGTAGCTAGTAGCTAGCTACTTGACATGTTAGAAGTGGTTCAGAATCCCACCCAAACTTGTTCGTATGAATCATTCTTGTTAAAATTACCATCGAACTAATTGAGCTGTTCAGTACAACTGTGAATAATATGAAGAAGACAGGCTCCTTGCTAATAATCTCGTACGTTCAGCAATTTCTTTGTGAATAAGAATAAGAAAACAAATGTGATATATATATATATATATATATATATATATATATATATATATATATATATATATATATATATATATATATATATATATATATATATAGAGAGAGAGAGAGAGAGAGAGAGGTAAAAATTAACCGTTAAAAACTAAATATTACAAATTTAACGTTAGCTAGTGTTCTATTCTAAATAAATTTAACGTTAGTTATTCTACCTAGTGTACTGTCCTATACAAATGTGAGAGAGAAAAAAGGTGAGAGAGAGAAAAGTGAGATTGACATAGGAGAGAGAGATGAGCGGGAGAGGTGGAGACATACCACGTCAGAAAATGTTCAGTGGAAGAGCGTTTTCTCTTTAATAAACATCATTCCAAAATGCATTTTTCTTTTATTTACTATTTTTTTTGCGTACGATTTTTTAACGGAGTGAGAAGAGAGGGTTAGCGACAATATTTTTTTATATGAAAAATGCAGATCAAATGGACTTTTTTTTTTAATTTAAGAAGAGAATGCCCTTTGGATGAATATTCTTATAGTTTTTTTTTATGTAATTTAACAAATTTTTTATTTTTTGTGAAATTTATACAAACTTTAATCTTCTGGACGAAAATTTTTAAAGGATTCAAATATAGTCAGCGAAATTCAATTTCTTAGCACAACAAATGCATCTCCCCCTCAATTCAACAACTTGCAATTATTTCTAATCTAATTTAGAATTAAACTAATCTTAGCTCAACTATCCTCCAAGTATTGTAGTATATCAGACAAAAAAATTTAATTACCAAAAAAGAATAATGTGGTACAAAGGGAGGACATTATTATTATTATTATAGATTATAAAAAAGAAAAGAAATAAATAAATAAAAGAAAGCGTGCGAGTGGATGAAGCAACTACATTAACAAAACAATAAAATTAAAAATTAAAAAAATAGTAGAGCTGATATTTAGGATTCCACTCTCCAATCGCTACAAAAACTCTCCAAGAAAAGTGAGGAGAGCAAGAGAGAGAGAGAGAGAGAGTGAGAGAGAGTCCACTTTTTCGATCCTCATCTCCCCAAAATTTCCCCAAAAATTAGGGTTAGGGTTAGGGTTCCGGCGATGGAAACGCTAGATCGGCGCTTCTCCGACGACGACGAAGACGAAGGAGTTGAAGAAGAAGAAAAAGAAGAATACGACTGTACCGACCTCTTCGACCGGCTTCCTGACCCCCTGATCGTCGTCATCCTCAACCTAGTCGGCGACGTCAAGGCCCTCGGCTGCTGCTCCGCCTCCTCCCGCCGCTTCCGCTCCCTCGTCCCCCTCGTCGACAACGTCCTCGTCCGCGTCGACTGCGTCATCTCCTCCGACGACCCCTCCTCCTCCTCCGACAAGAACCGCAGCCTCCTCTCCGGCATCGTCCGCCTCTTCCTCGGCGGCCTCGCCAAGGTCGGCCAGATCCTCCTCTCCACCAAACCCTCATCCTCCAAACCTTCTTCTCCTTACTCTACCTCCTCCTCCTCATCTCAAGTCTCCCACCACTCCCCGGCCGAGGTCCTCAAGAGCTTCCGCGATCTCCGCCGCGTCCGCATCCAGCTCCCCTCCGCCGAGCTCGGCGTCGACCCCGGCGTCCTCCTCAAGTGGAAGGCCTCCTTCGGCTCCTCCCTCGACAGCTGCGTCATCCTCGGCGCCGCCTCCAACTCCCCAAACCCTATCAACCCGGCCCCCGACGACCACGACCCCTCCGGCAGCATCCCGGAGTCCTTCTACACCAACGGCAGCCTCAAGATGAGGGTCGTCTGGACCATCAGCTCCCTGATCGCCGCCTCGGCGAGGCATTTTCTCCTGCAGCCGATCATCACAGACCACGCGACCTTGGAGAGCCTGGACCTGACCGACGCCCACGATCAGGGGATGCTGACCATGGATGCCGCGCAGCTGCAGGAGCTGCGGGCAAGGCCTGTGTTGGCGTCGGGGTCCTCGCAGAGGACTCTGGTGCCAGCGCTCAGAATGAAGCTGTGGTATGCCTCGAGACTGGAGATCCCCGGAGGGGAGGTGCTCACGGGGGCGACGCTTGTGGCCATCAGGCCGATCGAGGAAGAGGATCAGCAGAAGGAGCGGACGAGGTACGCCTGTGGCGGAGATGGGGGTGGAGGGTGTTGGGTTGCAGATGCGTTCGAGGAGCCGTACAGGACGGCTGCGAGGATGCTGGTGAAGCGGAGGACTTATTGTCTAGAGATGAATTCCTTCTGAAGAGAGGGAAGATGCCCGTGCTCGATGATGAAACTTTAGAAGAGGTATATGTACAAAAATTCTTTATTTGGAGTGTGGGAAATGAAAGCTTTTATGTTTCTGTTATGTTTTGTTAGCGTGGTTATGGACTAATAGTTGTTAGAAACGCATTGAGATTAAAAAAAAAATTTGGCATAATATTTTGATCTTTTTGTTCATGCTAGAGCCTAGAAGCTGAGGATGAAACATTTGCTATGGGATTTCACACTTGAATTAGATTATCTGCTAGCGACTATGCTGTTGGATTTGCTTTTATAAGTGATGTTTGCTTGGTGAAGTCGAGAGCTAGACAACACTGACACTCCTTAAATTGGTGCCACATGACATCAAACACTCCAAAATACACAAGGAAATGAGAAATCAATGCCATATTCATATTGTTGTGTCTGTGTTGTGCCATGTCATGTACAGTGTCTGGGCAACATAGGCCAAGAGTCTGTCTGGTGGCTAGCTTTGGTTAGTGGATTTGAGTATATGTTCCCTTTTTTCACTTGTTTCCTTTTATTTTGTAAGAAGTCAGATAGCTTTGAGCCTTTGTGGTGAGGGAACGGAAGAGTGTACAAAAGAGTCGGTGGAGTAACTTTCCATGTCTTATAAGAATGTTAATGGGTTATTAACATGTAATATTGGCATAAACTGAGAGAGGTTTTTTCCCCTGTTCCTCTTGACTTTACTAACTTAACAATATTTAGTAGATTAATTACTAGAATCAATGTATTAATGAAAACATGAAGGTAACATTTGGGAACAGATATTTAGTAGATTAATTACTAGAATCAATGTATTAATGAAAACATGAAGGTAACATTTGGGAACGGATATTTAGTAGATTAATTACTAGAATCAATGTATTAATGAAAACATGAAGGTAACATTTGGGAACAGGATAAGAAATCTGTTGAACCCAAGTTGATGAAAGAGTGGTCAAGGAGCCTCTTCATTATTAGGGATTTAGAGAGGAAGCATAGTCATCTTCATTATACCTCGATAATGGTGGAAAGAATAAATGTCTAGTCCCCTTCTTTCTTAGAGGAAAGAACACTGGCCTCCTAAATTCTAGTGCACTGAAATTTGGAACATGCCTATTGTGTGTCGTGTATCATCTGTTTTGTGCAACATAACGGTTAATAACATTTCTATCTGTCTTATCTTGGGTTGCTAAAACTGCAGCTAACAAAATTAGTTAAAATTCATAGTACCAGGCCCAAGCCCATCCTCTCTCTCTCTTTTCACGGCGATCAAAGTATGTCAACCTAAGCTTTAACCGGTTGCAAAATGCTGTGAAATCGTCAAATAAGGATTGAATTCACTAAATTGCATAGATTTTCAAACTTAATGTAGTTTCTCATGGCAAAGTTCAATTTCGCGACTATGACATGTTTCCCTTTTTATTGTGACGAAGCATATTGATTATTCATATAGGGTGGTAGGATAGCCTGGGAAGATATATTGGCTCAGTTGTTTACTTATATACTATACTAGTGTAACACCAACCAGGTGTTTTCATTTCATTACAAAGTACAAGCTTGCTGTTACTAAACCTTGTATTGGCTTTAGGCATGTTTTGGAGGTGAAGTAACATCTAAGGTCTTTCTTGGGTTTTGAAGAAAATATCTACTGAAATTGCTGGTCAAGGTGTTTGGATGGATATTCAAAATCTGGAAAATCAATCAATCATGTTTGGAGCTTTTTAGTTTGAGCAAAATTCTCAAATTTTCATCATTTTGTTCTCCTCTACCTATTAACTTTTTGTCTTTAAATTTAACCAGTTCTCAACCAAAATGATAAGATCAAATCTTAAAGTTCAATTTAGAATTCAATAATGAAAAAGGTCAGAAGTTAGTGTTTGTCAAAAAGCAAGCTTCCAGATGCAAAACTTACATTTCTTAATGCCTGTTTCATATATTCATCACTTAATGTGCCCTTTTAATTTACTTTCGGCGTGGTAATTGACCTTTGTTTCCTATAAAATGTGTATTTTGGAATTGGTCTCTCTAGAGAAAAGTACTTATTATGGAACTATATTTTTGGCTGGTCTGTGTTTGATTTCTGCTTCAACATCTTATATAGTTTGGGACTTTTAGGATTCCTACTGAGAATGATAATGATAACAACTTAAGTTTCAAATTTTGTTTTTGTTGCAGAAAGTTGCTGATACTTTTTCTTCTTTTTTTCTCTCAACAAATTAAGTGTTTGTAAAGATATTAAAATAAACATCCTGGGAGTAGCTCCAGATTTTAATTATTATACATGTTTTATGGTTTATTAGTTTCTTGTTAAGCACTTGCGACTTCCTCTTATGAATAATAATACCTATTGTTATTGAATATTAGGTCAATGTTAGGTCTTTGTGATGTATACAAGGGCTCGATAGTATTTTGAGAAGCAAGGTGAGCTAAGAATGGATTTCAAGGAAGTGGTCTCATCTTCGCCTACGCCAAGGATGTATCTGGGCTACATATATTGACATTTCCACTTTGTAAGTTACAAGTGTTGCACACTTGGGTGGCGGCAGCCCCTTAACAATGTTCCTGTAGATGTATGGTTTATTTAAAGTGCCCAAGCTATTCTAATACAAAATATTGACTTCCAAATTTGTTGTGTTGGAAACCTTATTTGCTGCATACATCGTAATGCTGATCAAGCCTGATCCAGTTTGATTCTGTAAGATTAGAGCTACATTTAGGCACCATTTGGTTCGCAGAAGGAAATTGCAATTCCTATCGATTTTTTCTTTCCGGTGTTTGGAAATGCCAAAGAAATTGGGTGGGAAAGGGAATCATTGAGTGGGTGGAGGGAACTATTTTCTTTCCTATTTTTATTTCCATTGGGAGTTATTTTTCTTTTCACCTCCGTTCTTTTGGCATCCAAATATAGGAAATGTCAAACTATCCCACGTTGATACTGATGCCTAGATTATGCTTTATCAATTGCTTCAATTAATGCGTATGGATTTATTGATTAGGGAAGATTACTCGTCTGATCATGCCAAAGGACTTTGGTGTTTGAACTGTAGCTGTTTTTTATTTATTCAAGGGCAATTTTATTCATCAAGTAGTGGAAGTAGAAAGAGAAGCATCGTCAGGGCCAATCAATTGGTCATAAGCAATGCTAATGGTGAGAGAGAGAGAGACATTGGTGGAGGAGAGAGTAACAGAAATTCTCTTGTGAATGGAGTGTCGGCACTTCTTCGGCTAAACTGGTAAGTAGGTAGTGTAGTGTAGTAGCATGTATGCCATTTATGATGGAATAAACCAGGTCCTGCAACATCTAAGGGATATATATATCTTCGCCATTGAGTATTCAACAGGCTGTCTCCTATGATGACTTAGTTCATGCGCTAGCTAGAGATCCACTTTCACTGCATGCATCTGTCTACCTCTATACTGTTTGCTGAGATGAGGGGGTAGTCGGAGCACCAGATCTTTGCCTTAATAAATCTATCATTTGCATCTCTGGTGACTGCAGCTGCTGCAAACATGTAACTTAGTCTTGATTATGTTTCTGGAGAGCATCTTTGCGAAGTTGATTTATTGTCCATTGCAAAGTTGTTACAGAACTGTGTGCGGTGTACGCTGCGCATAAAGTACTCTACTTGTTGGATGATGTTAGGAGTATGCTTCCTGAAAACAGTCATAACAGGCCTTCCATATTACCCAGAGAACAACTGCTCCCAATCTGAAAGTATCATGAGAGTGGATATCAGCGAGCCGGTTATCAAGCAACAAATGTAGTTGAGAGTGAGTCACAGGGAGGAGACCTACTGGGCTTGCAAACCAAATAGATTTTGAGATAGTGCAGTGCAGAAATAGGTGGTTATGATCTTCTTCATCATTTTGGCCGCAAAGAAGACATTCACAATTGAAAAGTAGTAAGCGACGTACAATAATGTTTACTTTGAGGGGATGAGTCTCCAGATGAAAGCGTTAATTCAAGATCCAAATACTAATTATGTCTATCATGGACATCCAAACACAAATATTCTAACTTTTTGGAGACTCAAACACTAATTATGTTTACTAGTAAATGTACATACGCTGCACGTAAAATAATTTTTCCTGATATTATTATAAAATATTTTAAATATTTAAATATATTTGAATTAAAATTAATATATTTATATTTATATTAGTTATGATTTATTATTGATTTAATTATATTTTAATTATGATTTATTATAGATTTAATTATATTTTAATTATAATTTATTATGGATATATCTATACTATTTATAAAAAATATTTATCTTCCGTAAGTATTTTTAAATAATTAAATTGGTTTAGTATTTACTTTCAGATTTTTTAATGTTCCGTAAGTTTTTTTTTTTTAATTAAATTGGTTAAGTATTTAGTTACGACTTGGACGGATAAGAGGGAAGTTGGTTTCAGTTTTTATTTATCTATGTAAGTTTTTTTAAAAAAAGTAAATTGGTTGAATATTTACATATGATTTAGACTGTTTAATTTTGAGTGGATTTTAAGCCGCATTGTAAGATTGGAGATGTATGTATGTATGGATGGATGATTTTATTGGCCCTTGTCCAACATTGTGATAATAATACGTAATGTCAGTATGATATTAAATTAGAAAGTCGCTTTGTTGCTTTTTACAGTTTGCTCATCATGGTAGTTTGTTTATGATGGTTGCTGCAGAATTCTTAGCATTCTTTTCGTTTCATCCAGTAGTGAAAGATCCTCTCGGGAGGTTTGTGGATTGTTCCTTGAATTGGATGTTCAATGCTTGGGATTTAAATTACACTGAACTAAACCTGAACTCATGGGTTTGTTTGCTTGTTTTCATGAACCAGTCAGTCACCAGCTAACCAAATATAAATAAAATTGATAATGCTATTTTCTACTTAAAAAATCATGACTCGTCTCACAGTGTTTCAAAAATCGGACTTTAACCGGTTGACCAGTGAATTGGCAATTTTTTCGGAGTGAGTCAATGTTGAACCACTGTTTTTTTTCAAAAATCGATTATAAATGAATGTTTTTGTAAAAATTAGTATCAAGAAGGGATTGAACTTGGACCACGTAGGTTAACCTATCGGTTGAGCTACTTGTTGAACCGGTTTGGCCCGATTCAGTGCCTTGGCTGAACCAATTTTAGGTCCGGTTTTTAAAGCACTGCTCACATTACTATTCTGACCTCTTTATTTCAAAAATTTTAATTGTTACCGCAAAAAAAAAAAAAAATATCACTCTGTTCAGGCAGCTAAGGAATGACCAAAAAACATTGAACCGGGACATCAAAAATCAAACAATGGTTAATCTTGACGCCAAGAAAAGATGTATACAGAACACACAACCCCTTAATCTTAACCCCAGAAGAGTTGCAGACAAAATATATACTAGTACTTGAAAATTTCACAAAACTCTTATCATTGTCAATTTTAGATACGAAAGGACAATAAATCTTTGATTTTGCAGTTTTAAAAAATCTTATTATAATAGTGAAATTGTTAGAAAAAGATACGAACATTTAATTACTTTTAAGAACATATCTAAGATTAGTCAGATATATTATTTTCTTACTAAGAATGTTAATAGACAAATATGTTAAGATGATAAGGTTATACAAGGAAAGAATCTAAGCACTCGAATGGGTTGATTGTTTTACATAGTAGTATTAGAAAATGAAAGAGAAAGACTAGGGTGGAGAAGAAACAAAAAATCAAATGATAGAACTTAAAAGGAGAGAATATAAAATGCTAAAAGAAGGAAGTTTGGGAGGTATAAATGGATTCTATAAAAAAAAGTAGCAAGAGACATTCTAGGATTGTCAAAAGAAAATTATAGGACTTGGAAAGAAAAATATTAGTGGTGGAACAATGTTCAAAGGTTATTAAGACAAAAAGAATTGTCAATAAAGATCGGTAAAAGTGTAAACCTTATAAGAATTGTTGTATAAACCTCAAGCCTGTTACAACTAAACATCTCAAGAATATTTGTTGAGATCTCTAAGGGATAGAGGATCCCTATAAAGTTGAGCTCAATCGACTAAAGTTGGTTATAAAACTAACAACACTACTTTTTCTTGGGTGTGCACAACACAATAAAAATGTATCAGTTTTTATGAATGATCAACATCAATCTTTAGGGATGATCAATACCAGTCTTCAGACAACATGTAGTAAAAATTTATAAGGATATATTCAAGTCCATGTCGTAGGTACAACGAGATATATTCACACCAAGTTTTATGGTAACCACTAAGCTATAAGCAAATAACATCAAGTATGAATAAAAGATAATGGACAAGATATACTTGTCTACAGTTGGCATACTTTCTCGCTGGAAGTCTAGTCCCAAGCCCTACATGAGTTATGAACCTACGAATTTATAATGAATATAACAACAATTATTAACTTAATTAATATATAGGTTATGTATAACTTTTAGGTTTTACAATTTATTACATATAGGATCTTAGATCATATAAGGAAAATGCGTTGCAATCATTTCTGAAGAATAAAGAGAGAATATGATCAATGCAACAGCAACGGAAAATGCAGGAACCA